>BMAO01013137.1:0-104321 GCA_019973975.1 Trichonephila clavata | reverse complement strand
TGTGTGAATATCCCCAAATTAAGAAGAAATTAAACCATTTTTAATCTGATTTGTCTCAGAGAAACACTATAATTGAAGTTTTTAAATATTTATTTCTATACTTTTTAATTTCTGCGAAAACCAGATAATAAATTAAAATTTTAAATTTCCTATTGTTTTACAGTTTTAATAAAAAAAAACATTTATTCAATTTTCTCTGATGAAAATTTTGAAAGGTTAAGTTAATCTCTTTCCCTCGGATCAGTGAGAAAGTATAATAAAAGAGTTGTACATTTTCTGCTCCAAAAGATATATTATTTCGGAACTTTAAAGCACCGATGAGAATAATAATTAATTTTGAACATTAAATTAATTACGTATAATTTAATGAATTTTCATCTTCGCCTCATTTTACCTTTAATTAATTATAAACAATTTTTAATGATGAATGTAATGAAATGTTCTAAGAATTGCATCGAAATTATTTCAACATAAGATTAATTTTTTTTCGAGATTAATTATTTTCGAATTTTAATTTCATTACCTCAATCGTTAAAAAATCTCGCATGAAATGGATTGCGAGAAAGTTTAAATATTTGAACCTTTTCTGCCCCTCGAAATATCAAGTTAAATATAGTATATACTTTTTTTTTTTTTGAGAAAGAAAAAAGAAGACGAACCATCTCTAAAAATAATCTGATCATATCGAAATTTTGTATGCAAAATTTCTTTGTGCGAAGTATGTAAATGATTTTAAAATATTTAAGGCTGATGAATACTAAATTCTGCCATAGCATTCGTTTCTAATTCGCAACTAGATTTTTATGAAACAGCTAACAATTGTGGACGATTTATTTTTCCTCATTGTCGGTGTAGCAGTCCCCTGAAGACATAACAAAAATGCTGTTACGATATTGTCGAAATGTTTGTGGTCGCATAGTCTATATGAGTGAAGATGGGTAGTTAAACCGAGCAGTAAGCAGCGACCTGAACCACATGCAGTGTCGGTTTATCCACTGGACGCTTGGGGCGGGTGCCCAGGGCCCCGGATAAGCTGGACTTATCCAGATTTTCTGGTTATAAATATCGACCCGTTAGTGCCAAGGGGATCTGTAGATTTTCTGCGCTCAAGGTTCGAAATGAGCTTAAATCGGCACTGACCACATGGACGACGCTATGTAAAGATGATGTCAACAACTATTGCTGCTAGGAGATCAGTCTCTGGAAAGCTAAGGAGCTCAATGCGAATCACAATTGGAGGTCCCGAACTGATATTATTATCCGCTAATCAACGTGCTACATCATCTGACATTTCAACCGTAATACCTTCCATCATATCGCGGCTATTGACTGTGATTGCGTTACGCTCACGGCGGCGTTTCAGACGCCTGCCTTTAACTTCCCAGAGTCATCTACAGGAGTGTCATAGTCAAGCAACATAGTTACCAGCATCGCATATAGTAGTTCAACGATTGATCCCATTTCAGTTTTGGAGCAAATGGCCGACAGATCTGTGTGAAGAGGGGAAAGAGTCCCAATCAGCCTTTGTTTCACTCAGGGGATGACGTGGTGGGGAAATTTGTCGACGGGGTCTCAGCTCAGATGTCGTCTTCATCCCTTCACCGTGGTTGAAAATTACGAGGCTCGTCAACTTTTAACCTCGTATTGCTTCAGAGTGCGATTTTAATTAAAATCAGTCAATCAATTAGTATTAAGTGAATGATTAATAAAGAACCTCTGAATTTAGAACTACAATCAAACGTGTGACGAAGTTTAATCTTAAATAATTCCTTGAGTTTTTACTCCTCCAGAGACCTTTGAAGCCCGATTCATATTAACTTATAGCATATATAAGAAATGGAATAAGGATTTGAACTCAAGACTTTCCTATCATGAGGCTCACAATTTTGATTCCTGATTTACCACAGCCCTTTATCTACAAAGGGAATGATACAGAATACTCCTAAGGCTGAAGTTACTTCGAACGTAAAAACTGAGTTTCCTATTTTAGGAAATCTTACAGAGTTTTTGTTTCACTGATAATTATATAAAATTAATAGTGTTTTCTATTTTCAAACCTTGGAAAAACTGAACATATTCATTATTAGAATATCCCAATCTTAATTTTACAATTCCTATTTTAATGAACTGAACTTTTCGGTTATAACAATCGATACAGGAGGGGGGGGGCATTCGAAACATTAATGCGAGCATTTCTAAACGAGATTTATAAACACTAAAAAAATCTTATTCGCCACTCTAGAAATAAAAAAAAAATATTCGAAGCAGTTGTATAAGGGTATTTATAAGTTTAATTGATACACTTTGAATGGGTAAATGCTTTTATAAGGTTGATAACAACGATGACATCGTAAACAAATATTGCTATGCTACACACACAATATCACTAGGTTATCTGTAGGTGCAATAGTAAATAGAACAAATATCAAGGTCATTTGTTCTTAGAGGGATTGATTCTGTGTTAACGTCGCACTTTTACGTGACGTGAAACCTATTGGCGCCACACTTCCGTTTGCTCTCAGATTTAGTGCACTTGTGAAACTGTATTAACTCCTCAAGCGGTCAATTTTTTTTTTTTTTTTTTTGTCCAAGATGTTCCAAAAAAAAGGGCAAATTTTTTTATTGCATTTAACTACTCATAATACTTAACATAAAATGCGAAAAGGAAGAATTTTATTTTAATTTTCAGTTTTAAAGTTTTTACACTATTTTTTATTTTATAATTGTGGAACACAAAAAACTCTAAATATTTGCTTTCTATATGTATACTCTGCATGCTATAACGATTGTTTCATAAATCTTAAAAGAATTTCTCTCGTACTTACAAAAAAATTTCATGTTCGTTCCTCATTTTCAAACGGTTGAGGATTTTGTGTATGTGTGTGCATACATATATGCACACACAATTTGAGGTATAGTGTAATACATTCCAATGGGGACAGAGATAATTTCGGCATTTTTGGATTATCTTTCCATTTTCATTTTCTTCTCAAGTAACAAATTACACATTGCCTTGCCAATCCCTGTTCTTTATCCAATATTTTCAAGAATATAAATCCCTGCCTTTAATGAAAATTCCCGCCTTCATCACAAAGAAAATCGTGGATGACAAGTATTTCAGTACTATATGGATACACTGCATCTTTTAAAAACACTAGAATTGATAACCTCACTATAAGAATGAAAAATAAGCGGAAATTAAAGATAGAAAAAGAAAATATATTGGTACCCGTACAGCATACGGGCAAGCCGGTCGTGGCTAGCTTTCGGTAGCCCGTACGTTGTACGGGCAAACCAGTTAAAGGGTTAATATAGAAATTTTTTCATAGAGATGTACAAAATTAATGCAATTTGACTCGTTTTTTACGGAGATAAAAAAGAAAGAAAGGAAAACAAACAAAAATTGAAATAAAAGTTAATTTCTTAAGAGTTCTATGGAAAATTTTCAAAGAACTGTTATTAACCACCAAGGGGACATTGTGTGTGTGTGTGTGTGTGTTACATTATATATATATATATTATATATATATTATATACACCTTTTCTTCTTAAGAATCAGAATTTTTACGATAAAATTTTGAAACGTTAACTTAAACTTTAATAAAACTAAAATACTATTTTTCAAATGCCAAACCATCGAATTTTTTCCTCTTATTCTGATTATAAATAGCAACCAACTACAATTAAATTTCCGTTGTAAGGTTGCTATAACTATTGACCTCAACGAATAATTTTTGCCCAGTCCGAGGTCTTATACAAAAATTTTAAATGGTCCCAAAAATATGTGAAAGCAAACCAATTTACGAATAAACAGTTTCTGAAGAGAGATCACTAGCTTATCTATCCCTGAGTCAGTAGCGTAACGTACACCCTCGCATTGCGGGGGGAGGCAAGGACTTTAGGGACCCCAAAGTCTGACTGACGCCTAGTACGCACCCTTTGTAAAATCTGTCTTGGGGCACAAAACCTGACTTTGCCTAACATTCTCCGTTGCGCCACTGCCCTGAGTGGGCTGTGTATTCAAATTTCTTGGGGGTCCTTTTTTGGAAATTAAATAAAAATGATCGTATTAAGAAAACTTATATGAAAATGTAAAAATATTACACATGCTTAGACCCTGTAACTTGGATGCCCCATATAACTGATACGGCGGTAGCTATGCCGCTAAGATATTACCGCAATCTCACACACAACTTTCTACTTTTCAAAATTCCTGATAACATCAAAATTTCTATAATACATCAATCGATTGATAAATATTGCTTAATTTTTGTATCAGTGTTATATATTACGAAGTATAACAAAAGAATAATTTAAAACCTTTGTAGATTCGACTTGTTCTAAATGAAAAATGATGATTTATCGTGCAATATTTATATAAAAAAAAACTGTACTTTACTGTTATATCGAAAACTTAGGAAGCTTAACTTTTGATAAATAATGATAATAACAGCATAACTGTGTTTTTCGAATGCACTTTTTGAAGTTAATAAGACATTGATATAAAATTTTATTTTGTTTCTTAATTTCCAAAAAAACTCAATTTGTTGAATAAGTATAAAAATGTATATTTTTAAATGGCAAAAATGTACTAATTGTTCTGGTTTTACTTTCCAGCCAGAGCAGCCAAAGTTCAGTGGAAGAAATTACGAGACAACTTCCGAGAAGCTCTGAAAAGACAGAAGGACTCGAAATATGCCGGAAGAACGTGGCGCTATCAGCGACAAATGCAGTTCCTCATTCCATTCATGCAGAGTAAAAATCAGGATTTCAACGTGGATGCCGATAGAAACTCTTCATCCGAAAACGCAGAAGCTACTCCGAACGCTGAAGATAAGAAACACAATTTCCTGTGTTCTTTCGAGGACGACGCGAACGATTCCGCATCGTCTTCAGTTAAGAAAAAGCGGAAGATATCTGAAGATCAAAAAGATGATTTAGAACTCAACAGATCGTCCATAGTGCCTGGCAATGCGTTGCTGGACTTCTTTTCGAGTATGTATAACACAACGGAGGAGTTGCCACCGCATTTGCAACTGCAAGTGAAAAGGAAGATTTTTGAAGTTGTTGCAGAAGCGGAAGAAACTGCTTTGATGATGCAACATCAAGAATATGATGCAGAATATTTTTTGCCATAACATTTTCTGAGCTTTTTCAGTGTTGTATATAAATAAAATTTTATTTTTACTAAGTTCCGACTTGCATCAGAAAAATTTTACATCCGCACAATTTATTGTTATTATTTGTTTGTAAATAAAAGCTTTAAAATAATATATCTAGAGGAGTCAAGAATTTGTTTGAATTTTGTTACTTGAAAGCAATAGAAGCAGTGGCGCACACAAGGGAGGTGTCCTGGGGGTCCGGACACCCCTCCCCCAAAGCCCTTGAGTTTTTTTCGATTGATGATAATCCTATTTATATATAACGTAAAATTTAATTTAAATAAACAATTTATTTCATTAATTAATGCTAATTATTAATTCAATAATTTATTTTTTACTGTTTTTTGTTAACAAAATCGACAAAATTAGACGAATCAATAGGTGTTGTCTTGAGGTATGATACGAATTGGGGAACTTTCAACCATGATCCCCCCCCCCCTTGAAAAAATTTTGTGTGCGCTACTGAATAGAAGTATTGTGTCTATTAACTAAGGTTTTGAGAAAACTGAGACATAAAAGTTTTGTTAACCATCATTTAATTATGATATAGAACTGTTGATGTAAGTATTGCTATTTTCCCGTAATTGTGTTTTAAAGTGAATTCACATTGTATATATTTTCAAGCTGGAATTAGAAATTTCTCTACCCTACATTTACGGAAAGTTTTGTGTTCCTCCCCACTTTATATATAAAAAAGTTAATTTAAAGATTCAATTAAGTATTGAATGTTTTACTAATTTATTGCGAAATAATATAAAACAAAATTTAAAACCGAATTTGAAAAACATTATAATTAAAGTCTTTTGCTGAAAATTTCTTCAAGATCACTTTGTGGCCGCGATATTCTAATAGTCATGGTCATGAACAAGTAGCCAGTGTGTCATGACTTCGAGTCCTAGAGCCACTGAAGAATCACCGTGTAGAGATGTTGATGCATGAATAATTTGTCTATGCTCAAAGTCCTCCCGTTAGTATGGTGTGGTAGTTTGGAGTGGGGATGGACCAGCTCAGACGTCTTCCTCATCACTTGACCAAGGTTCAAAATTTCGAGGCTCATCGCCAATAGTCCTCGTGTTGCTTTTTCATGCTACGTTAATAAATAATCACTCACTCGTTTCTTATAAGCTCTTTCCCTTACTGCTGGTGGCCGCGGTAGCCAAGTAGTCAAGGTATCAGACTTGTGGCTGGCGTGTCATGAGTTCGAGCCCAGTACCCCTGAAGACCCGCCGTGTAGGGGGGGAGATGCACGTTAAATCTGTCGAGAGCTCAAATGTACTCCTGTTGGTGTGGTGTGGTAGTTAGGAGAAGAAGGGGGTGCCCGCTCAGGTGTCGTCGTCACTTGACCATCGTTTAAAATTACGAGGTGCGTCGCCAAAAGCACTCGTGTAGCTGAACAGTGCGATGTTAATATTCTCTTATTCACTCACTCCCCAACTGCTACGCTCCAAGGTTACGGCTTAATGGAAAATAAGAACCTTCGTGTTGTACCTTAGTTTCTTTTGGTAACGCGTTAAGTGATACCAATATCTGAAATTTGATTTTAAAAGTATAGGTAGCATTTTTGAGTTCTATGTAAAAAATATTGGAATACTATTAGCTTTTCACAACCTGTATAAGCAACGATTTTATTTACATTTCAGGAATTATATTGATCTGTTATAATTAAAGTTAGTTACAGTGCTTTATCCCCATTCCCTTTATTTTTCTTTACTTTTATTTTGTTTGCTATAATTACATTTATATTTGTAATTATACTCTTATCAGATACCTTTAGAAAGACATTGTCAAAAAGAAGACATCGCCAGAAAATTAGATTTTTTATGAAGTAAAATATATATAATTCTAAACTCCAATACTTGGTTGATATATTAAGTACGCCACCCTGGAATGACCCAGAAATTAGCTACTTCTATATTTTCCCTAAAATTTCTCTTTTTCAAATAGACTAACAGAAAAGAAACGGAAAGAGTAATTTTCAAAAAACTTTCAAGGTTATACATTGGTGACAGTATTTGAAAATCAGTACATAGGTGATGCAACAAAACATTTTTGTTACAATATAAGCCTTTCAAATTTAACTAATGTATCGAATTTCGTAAAAATTTTGAATGTCGAAAAAAAATTCTTAACTACTAGAAAACGGAAAGTTTTTTTTTTTCTTTCTGATTTATGTTTTTGGGTAACATGAAATTTTTAAGTGAAATAATAAGAAAATTTCTGTGGGCTAGAGATTAATCGAATAATCATTTCGTGAAAATTTTCTGGATCAAATTTGATTGTCTTTTTTTTTTTTTTTTTTTGTTCTTCACTCCAAAATTTGAAATAGTTTTTTGAAATTTTCACAAGTTTCCAAAAAATTGACAATGAAAAAAAAGAAACCCTTTAAAAAAATTTAAAATAATTTGCGTCGGCCGGGAGTCGAACCCGGGTCAACTGCTTGGAAGGCAGCTATGCTAACCGTTATACCACCGACGCTTCGACCTTCAATAGTCTTCATTTCTTCATATTGTATAATATATTTTGTTAAGACCATTTATTAATTTTAAAAAATTTTGATTTCAACAAGGAGAAGGACTTTTTATGTAGAATTTTTGATCAAAAGAATATTTTGTTGTAATCAATGCAGTTCTTTCATATATAACCGATGAATACTTACGATCAATCACTTTAGACGAGCCTTTCAATATCTCTCTTCATGCTGCCATCTAGTGTGATTTCTTAACACAATTTATTTTTTTGCAATCCTAAAGTATACGAATCTGAATTATATTCAACAAAAGAAGGCAAGATTTTAATTTTTCATACAAGTTTGAACTTTTATATTATCATAACTACTAACTTTAATCACTATTTTCTAGGAAATACGTATAATTTAAAATTTTGATCTGTGAAATAGTTATTAAAAAAATAATGAAGTTCACAAATTTCAAGACATTATTATTTCTTTAATAGATAAGAATTAGTTTTTAAGAATATTTAGAAGCAAAAGTACATGTGAATTTACAACAGGATTATCAAAAGTAAAAAAAATTCAAAATCAATACAATTTTGTATTAAAATTATTTTAAAAAATTTATTATTTAAATCAAATCAAGATTGGATCAACTTTCAGAACTTGTTGCTTAAAAATTATTTTTTGACTACGCATACGTTACATAATATTATTACATTGTGTACACTAAATAAGCTCGCAGTTCTCAGTCTCGCAGTATAATTTTATTCTGCATATGCTTATTATTTCTTGATATATATTTGCTAAATAATTTATAATTTTCAAATTAATTAATTCAAGTTATAGAATAAATAAAACTTTATAAATTTTTTATTCAAAATTAAATAATTCAAATTGGATTAAAGTGAAATCAAAATAGTTATTCTTATGTGTATGATCTTTGTAACAATAATTCAGTCGAAATTATACTTTTTTAGTAGAAATTTATTTGTTAAATTTACCTTGAAAATTTGATATTTTTATTCATTGGTAATTTTTTTTAATGAATGTTTAGCAATATTTTTTTTTATTTATATATATCGACTTTGAGAACTTCTTTTCACTTTTGACAGTTTTTAAGTTGCCATGGATTCTCTGAATTATGACTACGAAAATTATATTAGTAAAAAAAAAAAAAAAATTTTAAAAAAAGTTTTTTTTTTTGTTAAAAAATACTTTAAAACAACAATAAAGAATTCTCACATTGATAAGGATGTTTTAATAATAATATATATATATATGTATTGGAAAATTTATGTTGTTTACTTTCTTACAGATGGCGCCACAAAGAATAGTTTTCTTTATGTGTACATATTGATTTAGACGGCGCGTTCCTTAAATCAAACAAAAAATGCAAATAAAACATACTTTTAAAAACAAGATATCATTCATTGGCATGGCCAAGTAATTTTAGCGCATTTTTCACATGTTGTATTTTACAATAATGCAACTAATGAACTTTTTACCAACAAAAAAATATTATACTTAAAAAAAAAAAAATTAAAATTATTAAATTTAAATATGATTCGGCTTATCTAGGGCACAAATGCGACCAAATGCCGAAAACTCGAGGTCAATCGGTTGCTTATTGGCTGAGAAAAAGGTACGACAAAATATGGAACGAAGACGAGGACGAAGACATAGACGAAATTTGCGTCCTAATAGCGCTTTTTTTACACTACGTGAAAAACGCGCTAAAAAGAGATCACTTTTTAATTTATTTTCAACAAATGCACTTTGTGACAAAGATAAAAGCTGTAGAATGAGCGTTATCTTCATTGTCATTTTGAACTCAAAAATCAAGTTTCAGAGACAAATAAAAAGGAAATGACAGTATAATTTATTACATCTAATCGTTTATTAAAACTAACAACAAGATCGGTAATCAAAGTATATGACCACGGCCTCTATGTTTGTAATTTTTCAGTTGCTTCCTAATTCCCATGTTGTCTAGTGGAGCTGATGCACTTTAAATCCCCAAGTCGTCACACTGGCATGCTGTGGAATTTTTTGAAAGTGGGGTGCCAGCTCAGGAATTGATTTCATTATCTGATTACAGCTCTTAATTGCAAGGCACATGAGCTATGAAAAGCGGAACTTTGAATTCGGGAGAAAAGGACGGTCGTAAACAAACACTCACACCAGATTTTAATGTATAGCAGGGATAAACATTAAGTCCATCGGAAGTGCATACTAAACGAAACATAATTTTGGATTACCGACACCAGCTAGACTGGAGAATCGGCTTTTCATAATCAATGCGACTGTTTTTTCAAAAGCAAATAATTTGATAGACGACACGTGTACCTTCATTGAAAGCAAACCATAATACTTAACACATTTATTGCCGCTGTAATCTGCGATGCCAGCCAAAGAAATGAATTTTTCCCCACACGCCGTTGTTGGAAAGGGAGAATAAATATTGATGATCAGCTCTTCCCGCGATAGCACGAGATTGGCTATGAAGACATCATCCCACACTTCCATGGGATTGGGTTCTCGTGTTGATGTTGTGTCCCGCATGGTGTTGGACTCAGCAGCGAACAAATATAAGTATATAACGTAGTTTTCACAAGTTCATCGGTTCACGTATGCTTTCTGCTCGCTGCATTGGATACGTCCACGCTCTATGGTACAGGAGTTGTTCAAGCCTTCAACTTGAAAATGTTGATTTACTTGTGCTTTTTGTAGTAAAAATAGTAATTTGTCACATTTTAAAGAGGGGTATATTGCCGAAAATAAGTTTTAAGAACGGAAAGCATCCAGTTTTAATACAAAATGGTCACACCTAAGCCACTAGGTCAGGGGTGGCCAACCTTTTTGGGAAGAGTGCCACTGATAAAAAACAATTACGCGTGCCACTTCAAACTTTTCCAACAAAAGAATATATGAAAAAGGGGAACAAATGTTACTTACATTCGTGAATTTTTCAAAGGGGGCGCGGCGCGGTGGTGCAGGGTCAAATGTCTACCATTCTCATACCCTACTCCAATATGCTGCCAAACATATTTTTTTTCCATTTCGTAGATTATCGGGAACAAAGAACAATAAGAAATAAAGTATTGAATAAATAATTAGCATTAATTAATAAAAAAAATTAATAGCAAAAACTTAATTAAATTTTACGAACTACATCCGTGGGATTATAATAGATCGAAAAAAATCATGGGCAATGGAGGAGGGTCTCGACCCATGGACTCCCCCCCCCCCCCGTTTGTGTGGACCACTGATACTGGATGGACCGCAATACCTTGAAAAAATTAGAAGTAGCCCGTACCCTGGAAAAGTCTGCCCACCCCTGATGAAATGTAAATAACAAAGAATCTGAAAAATATCATTAAACTCGTTAAAAAAGTAAATAAATGAAAATTAAATATGGCATGAAATTACTGCTATTTAATTCATAAAGCGTTTTGAAAATTTAGATTACTGCTATTTTTTTTTTTTTTTTCTTTTACATGATTTGAAAATCAAAAATACTAAAAAAACGAGTTTTTTTTTTAATCCTTTTTGCAATGAACGAGTTTACTTTTAAAAAAAAAGATACTCAAAATTTTTATTTGCTTAAATGAATATAAAAAGAGTTCAAAATATTAGTTTTTATAAATACATACAAGAAAAAAAAATGTTTCAATTGCCAATTAATAAAAAGAATCAAATAAATAAATAAATTATTTGATCTACGAGTAGATTACACTAGGGCATCACAAATGATTTAATAACAAAGTAAATATAATTCCAGATAGCGGCTTGTTTTGATTATTCAAAACACTCTAGTCTAATCTTTCTGCTTTTGTAATATTAATAAAATTATAATCATATAAGATATGTCTTTGAATGTCGGAAAACTATAAAGTAATTGAAATTTTATCCTGTGAATTTGCATGTGAAAACTTGTTTCTATGCCAAAGATATGGCTTTTGAATAAACTATTATTTGTTGTATTCACTATAAAGTTTGAAGCATATAACTTTATAAACTGATCATTGAGAATTTGACTTTCATATGATATACAATGGTCACATAAATTTCAACATTGTTCGTTAAAATAAGCCTTCAAAATTATATATGGAAAGATAATTTTTTTTTCTTTTGAGCAGCATATTAGCAATAAAGTCTTTGCAGACACCGCAAATCCCAAAGAGTGGAAGCCATTTCGTTGGTGGCACCATCTAGTGGTGGTTTCCGCTACCAATCGAAGATAAATATAACGGAAAAGAATTCGAAGACTAATTTAAAAATAAAATCATAACCAAAAGTTTAGAACAATGCACACAAATAATTTGGCATTCGATAGTAATAAAATCTACTAATTAAAAAAAATTTAATTTTTTATAAATGATTTGTTAAAAGCATCTTAGTGTTTGGCCTTCAAATTTCAAGAAGTTGCTTGAATTTTCCTTCCGTGTTGCAACAAAGTAGTACAGTGAGACATTCCCTGGTATTTTTACGAGAAGAGCACTTTTTTTCTTTGAAACATAGAATTTAATTAGGCAAAATTAGAAAAAATAATCCAGTTTCATCTGCATTGCAGTGACAGTTTAAACTCATTTCGGGCCCTAGGCGTAAACGATCTACGGGTCCCCTTGGCATTGTCGGATCCAAGGTGAGGGCTGTTGGATCCGGTTAAATCCAACTTATCTGGGACCTTCCGGGCCCCAAACCCCTGGGCGCCTGCCCCAAGCGCTCATTAGATAAACCTACACAACTGCATTGCAAATATTTTTAGTCTCTCATCCAGTGGCGTAACGTACACCCCCGCATTGCGGGGGAGGCAGGGACTCTAGGGGGCCCAAAGCTTGACTGACGCAAACAAGGCCGGATCTACGTATGGGCTTAATGGGCTGCAGCCCAGGGCCCCAGGATCTAGGGGCCCCCGTTTGTCGTTGAAGATAACAAACAGAAAAAGATGCTTACAATCAAAATAGTAATAAAATAAAAAACCAGTAAAAAATTTCAAATCAAAAATAAAATACCCGAAATATTATATCAAATTTATTTTTATTTTCGAGAGCAATAGCAATTTACTTTCGTTCTTCCGCCCTACCACCGAATACGAGGAAATTAATAGACAGAGGCTCTATAATAAAGCGGCGCAGACGAGCATCGTGCATTTATACAAACGTAGTAGTTACTATTCTGTAGCCATTTATTTCTGTGAAATAATAATTCTAAGTTACAACAATTTACTGATTTGGTGCTGTACCCTGTGCATAGTACCAAAAATAAAAAGTAAGTAATAATACACATTTCCAAATTTTTTGAGTAAGAATATATTGAAGTTATGATTAAGTATTTTCAATTTTTCAAAGATTGAAATATCAGGATTTCCCATAAATATGTATGTTATCTTAAAATTTGTGATGAGTAACTAGTGCCGGATTAAATGACATGGAGGGGTCTAGGCAGTCGAATTATCGGAGCCCTGTAACAGTATATATTTATAAAACATCGTGAAATACCCAGCGAAGCGGGTGGGTAATAGCTAGTGAGTAATAAGGCATTGTGAGCAACTAAATTACTTCTATAGGATGGGAAAAAATAATCATTTTATGCGGATTATGGAGATGTTCCTCGAATATTATGGATAAAAAAGTGGTCTTGATTTTCGTAATAAATCTGTTTTTTAAGTATAGGTAACAACGGAAAATAATGGATGACAACGGAAAAACAATATTTATTTTTAGTGGGGTGAATAACTTTAAATTTTATTTTTATAAAAACCTCTTTAAATTGATGGACTAATAAATTATAATAATCAGTGTTTTTAGTTTTAGCGAATATAGACAATGATTTTTTTATTTTTTAAAATTAACTTGGTTCTTTTTTTAATTACCTCATATATATAGTATATTGTTATGTAAAAATTCGAAAAGAAAAAGAACGTTTTGAAAAAAGAATATTTTTAGTTTATTAAGCACAGTCGGTTGTGCTATCGTAATTTTATGACCTAAACTTTTAAATTTATTTTCTGGAAAATCAAGTCCTTAGTTAACAATACAGATATGTGTGACAGAAAATATAAAAGTGAAGCGAAAAACGAAAATTACTGTTAAACCAAGAAAAACAATAATTAAATTTGTCAAAATTTAAATTTTATTTACAATGGAACAAAGTAACAAGAATATAACAAACGCAGATGCATTAACAAGCGAAAAGCAAAGGAATTTAGCCAAAGAAAACGGAGAAACAACATTAATGATGAAAATATGCAAGATCTCGATGACCAGCAGCCTTGTGAAAAAGATATTGTTCAGCCAGACTACACCAGTAATGCCCCGACCGAAAAGTGTTTAGTGCTTAGAAATTTTAGGTTTGAGTTGAAAAATACGTGGGCGTCGGTTCGTATCCTAAATCGCTTAGTAATAATTTTATTAATCAGATCCTTTCACATGAAATCTGTGTTTTTCAAAATAGCGATCAAAACAATATATATTCTGTTTCGGTAAGAAAACACAAAGAACAAAAAATATATCAGTTTCGAATAATCATTTCCTTAATAACTTAAAAATGGCCAAATGCTGGAAAGATCTTGGCTATGTTATTCAATTATTTTTAGTAGTGTTTTTTGTTTGACCAGCAAACTTTTTCCTAAAACCAATTCTCAATACACAACCGGCTTTTCTGATGGGAAACGCGTAAAAGTTGCTTAGAAAATCATAAAAATTCTATTGAACACAAAATTTTAATGTTAGTTTGGTTGACACGAAAAGAAAATAAGTCTGTTTTAGATAAACAATTACATGAAACATTCAGAATATTATACCACAATGTACTCAAATGTGCTATTGCGGTAATAAAGTATTTGGCTGTAAGAGGTTTAGCATTTAGAAGTGCCGAGGAAGTGTTCGAAGTTTCATAATGGTAATTTTATGGGTGTCCTGGAACTGCTAACAGAGTTCGACCCATTCGTTCGTGAACATTGAAGAGCGAGAATTACGAACAAAATCATTAATATACTACTTATCAAAAACAATATATGAGCAAATAATTTAGATCATGGGCAAGCAAATCATTAAAACAATTACACCTCAAATAAATAACGATGACACAAAGTACTATTTAATTGTGGTAGATTCACCACCAGATTTGTCCCCCAAAGACCAACTTGCTATTGTAATACGATATTGTTTTCGGGGAAAAGTGTATGAAAGATGAGTCTCATTAATTAAGATTAGTATATCACACTGCCTTATACTTAATTAAATCTCTACAAGAATTTTTAGAAACAAATGGATTGATTGCTATTGGATAATTGTAGGTGACAGTTATTTGACAACGCTGTTAATATGTCCGGTCGATATAATAGTGTGCAAGCTCTTCTAAATGAAAAAAAATAAATTCTCAAATTATGTGCCGAGTGCCTCGCATGATCTTTTTCCGGTTGGTGCAGAATCAGTTAATTTTGCAACTGAAATCGTGAACTTCTTTGGCTTAGTGCAACAAATATATGTTTTCTTTTCTGCTTCAACCCGTAGGTTGGAACTTCTAATTCGTGAAATTAAACTGAAATTTACCTTAAAAAGTTTAAGTCAGACCAGATGATCTTGTCACTACGATGCTGTTGAAACCTTAAAAGATAATGATGGTAATATCATGAATATTTTTAAGACATTTAGTTACAATGAAAATTAGAAAATTAATTTTCGAAAAGAGGCAGTAAATTTATTTGATAAATTAACAAAACTCGAAAATACCATTTTAATTACATTTTGGGAAGAAATTTTAGAAAGATTTAATTCAGTTAACAAAAAATTAGACTCCTGGTTTGGACATTTGTGAAGGGAATAAGTCAATGATATGCCATTACAAACGCTTATAAGCAATGTACGACATGTGAATCAGATAAAGAACTAAAAGAGCATCAAGACACAGCCGAAAAATAAAGTGTCCTAGTGTAGAAATAGAATATAGCGACGGAACAAAAGACGGATTATTTCAAAATATGCGGATAAATCCACTGAAAAAGTTGTGTATGGAAAAGAAAAACTTAAAACAGATACGCTTATTGTTGCGTTAGATGAGATAATCCTTAATTTAAATAAAAGTCATGTATATGCAAAATGTATTAAGAAATTAAAATTTTTGATGAATTTGCAAGATCAAAGTAAGGAGAACGTCGGCCTGGAAAGTGTACTCACTATTATTGATTACTATTCAGATGATGGAGACCAACATTTAGTAAATGAAAGGGTTCACAGTTCAAAACTTATCTAAAACAAACTGAGTTAGAGTCCTATACTGTTCAATTTAATTTTTGAAAAGAAACTTGTTGACGTTTTTCCAAATTTGTATTTTAAAGATTTTTCTAACGCTTCCTATTATGAGTTGTGAAAAGGAGCATGCGTTCTCTTAAATGTCTTATACAGAAAACAAATATAGGACAAGCATGACAAATACTAGGCTTAATTAATTATCACTTCTTTCTATTACTACTGATCCCAATAAAGACTTAAAATGTGATGAGTAAATAAAAGGATTTGCAGCACAAAAGTATAGAAAAGCTTTTTTTCTTTGTTTATTATTTTATTGCTTAAAACGTATTTAAATTGTATGAAATAAAAACAAAACCTTAAATTGCGCATATTTAAAAAAATTTTTTAGGAAAGTGGCAAAATTTTATTTTAGGGGGCCCCCAGATATCGTTAGCCCAGGGCCCCCAAAGGACACGGTCCGGCCCTGGACGCAAAGTATGCATTTGGGCTTGGGGCCCAATACCTGAGTTTGCAGGGGGCTCTAATATTCATCTTTATTCCACTGCTCACATCCTTCTCTAATTTCATTTAGCTTTTTTTATCCATTCTGTTATAAGCTGCATCTACTGAGTTTTCGTTACCACAAATAGTCTGAAAAAAAAATATCATGTCTTTGTTTATATTTATTAACCCCTTTGATGCTTTGAAGTTCTGTAGTACCAGATTTTCCGAAATGTCATTTGTCTTTTCTTGCAATAATGCTCGAATTTCAGAAATATTTCCTGCTCATACAGAGCAAAATCAATTGAGCATTGACTGCTGTTGCAATTTCACGTGCTTCAATTTTTCAAAATTTTAGTGTATTGGTATGCTCATCTGAAATATTAGTATATTGTATTTTTTTAGTTTCATTTATGTCCTTCAACATAGGGGTCTTCAACCTTAAACTCTTGAGGGCAGTATTAAAAAATTCACAATGATCCGTGGGCCACATCAATAAATTTCCAATCATCCGCGGTCCACACGTTTGTCAAGGAATAATGTATAGTCAGGAAATAATGTTACAGGTTTGTTTTACAAGACTACAACTGATTCTAAGGGAAGAAAGAGATGGTGTTACAGATTTGTATACATAAATCGGTTTCAAAAACGTTCAATGTGGAAGTAGAATTAAAATACTTTGCAAATTAAAGATAAAAGTCCACCTTTTCTTCTGAAAACTTCTGAGATTTTATGCATAGTCAGATTTTTTTATCTTTAAAATTATTTAAAATACAATGAAATTTTTGAAAAATTCGTCATTTAAAAAAACGATCTTTTACGGATATCAAGCATATCAATAAAATGTTCTAAAAATAAAGAATAACAGAAAAATTGGCGTTTTTTACTACAAAAAGCAGACAAGGCAGATTCAAATGAAGGGCTACTAAAATGTTTTCAGCGGGCCACGTTCCAAATGTCTGCCCTAAACATCCCAAACTAAGCTTTTCACAACCTATGTTACAAGAATCAATCATAAATATGTTTTAACAGAGACGTCTTAAGGCATGGGCCAACTGGGCCCTGGCCCAAGGCCTCGTCTCGTTCTCGTCTCAGCCATAATAAGATCATAATTCGAATAATTTCAATTGTCAAATGCAACTTCCGGTTGTGTATTCTCCGAAAAATGGGGAATTTCGGACGACATGTCAACTGGCTACATGTGATGACCGTCGTCCATGTATAGGCCTAAGCCTACCACCATACACTATCATTACTTATTCAGTCAAAATGCGGTTTGTGCGATTGTAAGTCATGCACATTTATTTGTTTTGAGTTATTGTTTGTGCGAGTATTTGACACGTATGCTATATACTGTCTACATTTAAGGGTCATAGGTGAGGCCTAAATTTGTGTAGGGGCTTAGGGCCTACTTTTGCGTAGGGCCCAGGGCCTCAAGAAGTCTTAAGACGTCCCTGAGTTTTAATGTTAATCTTTTCCTCTCTTTGAAGGGTGGCGTGGCTACAGCGGACGTGGTTGGAGCGGACACATAACATTTCGTGGGCTGAGCGGACACTTTGAAACTCATCGTGGTTCGAGCGGACACAATTTTTCCCCTCATTCAATTTTGCATATGTTCCCCCCCCTTTTATTTTAGGGTTGCCTAATTCTCTGGATTTCAAATTAAAAGACACTTTTTGTGTTTCTTCTTTTAGTGTTTTAACTAATAAGTGTTAATTGAATGAAAGAATTGGAAAACATCCTAAAAGAGTTCGAAACATCAAACAATCTGTAAAAATATCTAAAATCTTTTTTAAGTTTTGTAACTAGGTTGGACTAAATCCAATGATAAATGATATTTATGCTTTTATAACAAAGGCTAGTTAGTATTTATTTACTTGTATTTATTTTTCTTTTATCTACTTGTATCTTGTGTATTCTACTTCTAGTATTTATTTACTTGTATTTATTTTTCTTTTATCTACTTGTATCTTGTGTATTCTACTTCTAGTATTTATTTTTGCTTCCTTTCATAAAACTAATTAATTTTATGGCTATTGCACCTGTTCTAATATTTATTTGACTCTAAAATACAGTTTTCCACTAAATTCTTGAAATTCGCTCATACCCTTCATTATATTGTTACTTACTATTAATTTTTAAATATTTCACTGAAAGTTTTTAATTCTATTACATTTCGCTATGTTTAAAATGTATTCGCACTATAACATCTTAACAGTTTAATACAAGTAATTAAATTTGATTGGCAACAATGTATTTATCCTTGTAATTCGGTAATCGAATCTGTTCTAAGATGGGGGGGGGGATGTGTCCGCTCAAACCACGATGAGTTTCAAAGTGTCCGCTCAGCCCACGAAATGTTATGTGTCCCCTCCTACCACGTCCGTTGTAGCCACGCAATCCTTTGAAGCCATTGCAGATAACTTATGTCAAAATATAAAACACGGGTATAAACACGGTAAAACAGGTCTTTTGGTCCCCCGTTCTAGAAAGAATACTAAGAAAGACAAACAATCATTTTATCCCCATTATGAAATCCCTGTGCCTTGGTAGGTGGCCCACACATATCAACACCTTTTCCTTCCTTTTGGCATTACTCTTCGATTGCTTTACAACTAGCTAAGATGCTGAAATTTTTTTATTTGAAAATGTGTTATTTACGTTTTTCATAATTGTTATATATGTAAAATATCTACCCAAAAAGAATACAGTTTCCAGCATGCCACCACGACCTTCATTATATGATATATTTTGTTTAGTCTATGTCGAGGCGCCAAAGAGGTTAGTGTACTTTATTCACCCTCTCACTCTTTCTTTCTACTCTCTTTTATTGTTAGAATGAGTTAATATGCAATAAATATAGATATCTGTTTTTTTTTTTTTTTTTTTTAAAAGAGAAAGAGAATTTGAAAATAATATGTAGTTGTGGCGGTATCTAAGTAAGCCAGTAACAGCCTCCGGATAGGAGTGATCACTTTTGTCTTGTGGTATGTTACGCGCTTACGAATCGGAAAGTACCGAGTTCAAACCTCCGTTATAGTATCTTTCAATTATACACAATTTTGTGCCTTTGAACCTCATAAAATTGCTAACACAAAGAGTACTTTAATTTAATTTATTATTTATTTTAATTATTTATTTTATTATTTTAATTTATTTTAATTATTTATTTTATTATATTAATTCATTTTAATTATTTATTTTATTATTTTAATTTATTTATTTTATTATTTTAATTTATTTATTTTATTATTTTAATTTATTTTAATTATTTATTTTATTATTTTCATTTATTTTATTTCTTTTATTTTATTTCCACCTCTTTTTAAACTTTTTTTCATCCTCGCCTACATGATATGTCCTTTGATAAGTGATAAAGGCATCAAGGTCTCCATTCAAAAAGACCGATATCAACAAATCCCTCATAGGGAAATGGGATGTATGATAGTACTCAACACACATTTATATACAAACACAAACACTGGTGGAAAATTGTTGAGGACGGATCACAAATGGCTAGAGAGATTAAAGTTAATGGGAGGTTAGATGCCAACAGGAATAAAATAATATTTTTTCACTAAAGCTAAACTCAGTGAGCAACAGCCCATGAGAGCCAAGACCTATTGTGCCCATCTCAATTGTCATGACTTTGGGCACTGAAGTGCATAAACAGATGCTCCGGTCAGGCGGTCAGTTTCACGCAAAACTCCCAGTGTTTTGTTCCCTAGAAAGCTTGGTGCTCATTTATCGATCCACTGAAGGGATGAAAGGCTGAATTGAACTTGCTCCCCCCTCCCATTGATCCTCATGTTGCGGCCCGTGTGAAATACTTGTCATATGTGTATGGTTGAGTACCTCTGCTTTAGACTTATTTCCCTAGAGAAGAAAGAAAAAGATGAGCATTATATGATATTTAAAACAAAAATATGGGTATTATACGATAAATAAAATTTAAAAGAGAAAAATCATGACGTTCGGCTCCAGCCTGACGATGTTTACTCGTAATAACTGTTTAACGATATTCATTGATATATGGTTTAACGATATTCATATTTCTGAAATATTACTCATTTCCGCTAGAAAATTGAAACATTATATAAGTAAACATCCTTGGGGTTTTTTTTACATGATTTTCTTTCAATTATGATCAAGCTCTCTCTCTCAGTGGCGCAACAGCCCATGAGGGCCAAGGCCTACTGTGCCCATCTCAGTATACGTGACCATTGGGCGCTGGGGTGCATGAGCAGATGTTCCGATCAGGTGGTCAGCCTGAAGCGAAACCCCCAGTGTTTTGTCCCCAAGTAAGCTTGGTTCTCATTTTATCGACCCACTGAAGGGATGAAAGGATTAGTTGACCTTGCCCAGCCCGGGGTTTGAACCTCGGACTTGTGGTGTGGAAGCGCGATGCACTAACCATTCAGCCACTGGGTTTCATTATGATCAAGCATTGAACAAAATTATCTTTTTTATCTTAACAACCTATATTTTTAGGCAAATAGATTGAAAATCATTTTTCAATTTATTTTTTGAATTAATAGTTTTATTTTTTAAATTTCCTTCCTCAGTGACTCGACACCTTAGGGTGGGCTTAGACCTTCTCAAGAAGCCTTTTCCAGGCAAATATTCATCCTGTAAGTGTTCTCCAATTTTTAGTTCTAAAAACTATAAGGTCTTTTTGTAGACCATCAATTCTTCTTAGAATTAGCCCATCCGGTATAATGGTTAGCAACGCTGACTGCTGTGTCGTAGGGCCTGAGTTCGAATCCTGGGGAAGACATGGATGTTTGTAAATGTATAGTGCCTTTACACACACACGGCATGGGGGTACACTGAATAGACGTTGAGCCGCAAGTCCTCTCGTGAGGTTTGTGGAAGAGAGGTGGGAGGACCCTCCTCCAGGGTGTTCTCCCTCAAAATTGGGGTGGAACCAAGCTAAATCGTATTGTCACCTGAATGGTGCTCAAGACTACGGTCAACGAAAGGCGTACGTCCAGCACCTTGCCTTGGTGAATTTTGTGGGCCTGAATCTGACGACTGGTGGACTGAATCGAGATCAGGTGGCATAAGAAACAACAACAAAAGAATTAGCCTACCTTTTGTTCGTAAGCCAATTGGTTGGGTATTGAAGACTTTTTTAGTGGTGCGGTCTTCGTCCATTCTGACTACGTAGCCTTCCCCTTTAAATTCGTTGTACTTTGATAATTTTAACGATGTTAGATTCTTTATATGAGTGATAGAGCTCTAAATTTGATCCTCGCCCAGTGCCATTTTCTTGAATTTCTCCAAAAATAATTCTTAAAATCCTCATTTCGTACATACTTATCATGTTCGTACATGCTTATCATGTTCGTACCTTTTCTTACATGCTTATCATGTTCTCATCTGTTCGAGACGTGGACCAAGTTTCACATGGATAAGTTAATACTGATCTTAAAAGACATTTAAACAATAGAACCTTTGTTTTTCTTTTGATTATATTCGATTTTATACATTTTCGTATTCCAATAAGACATTTATTAGCTATTAGTAATTCTCTTTTGGATTTCAGTTGAACAATCGTTCCTATTGTTAATTTCAGAATCTAAATATGTGAAACTCTGTTAACAACTTCAAAAATATGCTCACGAACTTTGAAGTGGGAGTTTATAAAACGTGGTTTATAGTGCAAGAATTTTTTTAAATTCGCATTATAAAAAACTTGACCTGCCCAAATATGTCAAATATATACTATATATATATATATGAGTGTGTATTACCGTTAAAGTGTATAGCTCAGTTATTTCATAGAATAACTAGGTATTTCATCAAATAACTAGACAAGTCAGTTAAAGTATGAAATAGAAGAAAAAAATTTCATACTTTACCTAGTTATTCCCTGAAATAACTAAGGATAGACCGTTAAAGTGAAAAAGAAACAATTTCAAAGATATTTTATAAATTAATTGATCATAAATAGCCAAAATCTCTCGAAAAATGTATTTTATCTCTTTTGCGGATGAATAATTGATAAATAATAAGGGAAAGCAGATAATATAATTTATTTGTTGCCCATATTGCTAACATTAGTTAAACAGAAAGGGGAAAAAAGAAGATGCTGCAAAAAGAGATTAAATTTAAATATTATCAACAAAAATACATGTTGGGAAGAAAAACTGTTTGCTTCATAAAAATATTGCGTAAACTTTTTTAAATAAATTTGTAAGAAAATAATTTAAATTTTATGAGATATCTTTATTTTACTTTTCATTATTTATTTGAACAAGGATTGCTGTGATGACACTTTGGATTGGACTGCTTATTATTTTTGAAACAAGCCCACTTTTTACCATAATACATTTTTTTTTACATGAGCACTTTTTAAATCCTTGTCCAGTACCGCAACGCTGAGCTTTTGCAACAGATCGAAGCGTTGTGTCAATATTTGGAACTTATTCAACGGACATTAATTCTTGCTGACATATACTGGACTTATATCTAGAGTACAGTTGTTTTATTCCCATCTCTAGTTCCCCTAATCGTAAAAAATCCTCCCTATAGAACCAATTCAAAGAACTTTCGAATGCCGTATTTCATACTTTAACGATCAAGTAATCGATATTCTATATATAGAATTCAATAATTTTATATACTTTAACTGACTTGTCTAGTTATTTCATGAAATACCTAGTTATTCTATAAAATAACGGATTCCACACACACTATATATATATATATATTATAACCTGCAATCTTGGTTCCTAAGGCCAAGAGTTAACTATTGTACTACTGTGCTAATACTTCTTACTTACATTTTAGGTTTATAACTGTTTTTATATATTTATGGATTATATATATATACAGAGAGAGAGAAAGAGAAAAGTGATATTTTTTTTATAAATTTTTTTTTTTTAAAGAGATTATTTTTTAAAGAGTTTTTTAACAAAATAGATCATGTTTAGAACAAAGCTCAGTTAATGCAAGTGGGCTTGTTTTAAAAATGCAAGTAAAATAAAATAAAAGAGAAAAAAAAATGTATTTTTACACAAATAGGAAATCAAATTTCTGCTATTAAAATTGGTTAAAATATTTTCGCTCTCTTTTTATCAAGCGTAAAAAACGTCTGGAACAAGCGTTCCGGTATTTATCGATTTTTCTTGTGACTTAAAATAAATCTATACTTTGAAATAGAGAGATAACTGCTTACGAGATAAACATAATTTAAAAAAAATAAAATTCTTGATAAAGCATAAGAAAATAGAATTTTAACAGATTTTATTCTTAAAATAAAAACAGTTTATATATATATATATCTGTTGCTATTAAAAAAACTTTTAATTTTTTTAATTCTTGAAGATTATATGTATATAAGCAAAATAGTAATTGCTAATTAAACTCAATTTTCGATATATGGAAGTTCCGCTGAAGACTCCGCCGTGGGGATGGGGCCGCTGCCAGTTAAATCTGTCGAGGCTCAAACGTCTTACCCTTGGTGTGGTGTGGTAGTTCGGAGAGGGGGGTCATTTGACCATGGTTCAAAATTACGAGGTTCGCCGCCAATAGCCCCAAGGCCACTTTATAGGTCGACATTAATATAACTCTCTCTCACTCAATTTAAGAATTCGAGGTTAAATTTCGCACAGAGGCAAATTGTTTTAGATCGATCAAGTGACGAGGACGATACCTGAACTAAGATCTCCCTATCCTAAATACCACATCATGCCAACGAGAGTACTTTGAGCAACGACAGATTTAGTGTGCATCAGCCCCTCTACAAGGCGGGTCTTCAGTGATGCTAAACTCGAACTCATGACACGCTGGCCACGAGTTTAGAACCATAACCACTTGGCTACCGCGGCCACCTTGATATGCGAGATATACAGGGTGTCCTAGGATTATTGGGACAATTTTTATGAGCAGCAGGGGATTATCTACCGCCGTATCGATGATACGGGGTCCCCAAGCTACAGGGGCCTTATTATGTATAACCTTTTAACACTTTCAAACAAGTTTTATTCTTCTACCATTTTCATTTACTTTCCGAAAGGGCCCCTCAAAGAATTTTGACACTGGGCCTACTCAGACAACGCATGGTCGGAAACGTCTTCGTTCGGCGCGTGGCCGCGGTAGCCAAGTGGTCAAGGTATCGGATCCTGGCAGGCATGTCATGAGTTCGAGCCCAGTAACACTAAAGACCCGCCGTGTAGGGGAGCGATGCACGCTAAATCTGTCGAGAGCTCAAACGTCTTCCCGTTGGCGTGGTGTGGTAGTTAGGAAAGGGGCTGCCAGCTCAGCTGTCATCCTCATCACTTGACCATAGTTCAAATTACCAGGTCCGTCGCCAAATGCCCTCGTGTAGCTTAACAGTGTGACGTCAATATTCACTCACTTCGTTCGGCGCTGGATGGTGTTGTTCACGAAACCATTGAAGAAAACAGACTTACATTTGAATTGAGTCCTGATTCTAACGGAGACAAATCGGCGGAATAAGGGATTTAGTATACGTCGAGTTAGATGTAAGTGACCCTCAAAGTTCTATTTTTATTTATTATTTATTGATCCAACGCCCGTGCTTGGCTTCTTGGCCATTTGACGCCGAGCCTCCAAGTACTAGTGCTGCCAGTACCGACTGCCGATGTCGTCAGTCGGGTTTTTTTTTATTGAATCGAGTGCATTGAAGCAGGTAATCGCCATCCATTCTGACATGGCCGCAGAGTAGGCAGGCCTCGTCAGCAGCCAGGCCAAGCCAATGGAGGTATACTCCCAAAAAGTCATGTCCGGTAGTTAGGCGAAAGCGAGCAACAGCCTCAGCTCTCTCCAGGTGCCTCGGGATTGGACCCACAGTGGCCAGAGTTTCCCATGGCTTTCCAAGGCACTTGTTTTTTCAGGTCATGGTAGTATATTTGTCAATGAATGTGATAATAATACTCTTTACTCTTCTGAGAGTCAAGAGAACTGTCGGTTGAGATGACTCAGCTCCCTGCTTGGCTTTTTGGTCGGCTCTCTCGTTGCCGGGGATCCCAACATGACTTGGGACCCAATGGAAGTCCAAAGTCCAACCATATGAGATTAGCTCCGCAGTTTTAGTTCGGCACTGAATTGTGTTTAGGCGGTGAGTAGGCGTATTGCTGCCTAAAGCTAAAATTGCAGCTTGGGAATCAAAGTTCACGTGAGGTGTGGAAAGAAAGTTTTTTGCGCTCAAATGTTTTTTGTATCACTGACTACAGTCTATATCCATCTGGGTCATCAAAGGGATATTTTAATTCAAAATCAACAATTTTATGGCTTTAAATAAACGTTACCAAAAGAATGTAATAAAATTGTGTTTTTTTTTTATCTCTCCAAGTTTAATCATTCCTAAACTTTTTGAAGGACGCGATAGCCGAGTGATTATGGTGCGAACTCATCGCCGTTTTTTCTCCTGACAGGTAGCGGGTTCGAGTTCTGGTGCCACAAAATACCCGCCTTGCCAGGGACGTAGCTACCACTGTATCAACGAAACGGGACCCCCAAAAAGAGGCTCGAATGAATTTTGATACGGTGCCCACTAAGAACTAGCTACTCCAGTGCGCCTTGTAGAGGAGTTGATTCATGTTAAATGTGCCAAGTTTGAAAGCCCTCACGTTGGCGTGGTATGGAGGTTTGGAGAATGGGTCACCAGTTCAGATGACATCCTTTTCACTTGATCGTAGCTCAAATTTAAGAAGTTCATCGCAAAAGCTCTTGTAGTTGCTTAAAAAAGAGACGCTAACTAAAAATCAACCAAGAGCTGAATATCATTCCATATTTTATTTGATGTAAGATTAACATTGCATTCCAAAGAAACACGCGTTGGTGTGGTGTGGTTGTTAGGAGAGGGGTTCCAGCTCAGGTGTCGTGCTCGTCGCTTGACCATGGCTCAAAATTACGAGGTCCGTCGCTAAAATCCTTCGTGTAGCTGAACAGTGCGACGTTAATATTCACTCACTCGCCCAAAGAAACACGAGAACTGCTAGCAACGGATCTCGTAATTTTGAACTTCAGTCAAGAGACAAGGACGACGTCTGAGCCGGCGTCTTCTGTGCGAACAGCCCACCCCACCAACGGGAGGACCTTAAGCCACGTCAGATTTAACTTGCATCAACTCCTCTACACGCCGGGTCTTCAGTGGCCCCAGTGCTTGAACTCACAACTCAACAATCATGAGTTCGTGACCAGTGCCACTTAGCTGCTGTGACCCATTGCATATTTGAGCATCAATTGTATGTAATAGATTATACGTACTCTTGGAGAAGCAGGGATTCGAGGACACTTAAGAATTGCATTTGAAGATAATAGGAAAAAAATATATACCGTATTACTCGAATCTAAGCTGCACCCCCAATTATCTGCACATTGTTAATAAAAAATAAAAAATAAATGTTTTACTGGTTCATCAGTACCCGAAACTTACGAAACTAAAAAAAATATATTGAGAAATAAAAGAAGTTAAGGTATCCAACTACCCTAAAATTGTGAATTTTACCAACAATTTACTAATTTTTTTTTATATAGACCATCTTCTTCGCTTCATAAAAATACCAAGTTTATTATTTTCCGCACACTAGAACAAAAACTACAAATGTTTTAGTAAAAGCAGATGCACATTACTTTAAGCAAGGTGTCCTACTTTAAAACGCGCTTTACTCGAAATGTGTTTTTTTTTTTTTTTAAGAAGATGCTCAAACGGGGCCAGCGATTGTAAAAAAGTTTCGAAAATAATAAAACTCTCTGAAATTTTTTGTGTATGTTCTGTATAATGGTAGAAGTGTTTTAACCTTCAGATTTATCAATCACTGTTTTATTACAAAATTTACAGTCCCTTATGTGATTATAATCACTGTTTTCTTAAGCAATTTCATATAATAACTATGATAAAGTGCTGTAGTTATAAAATGAATTACATAGCAACACATCAGAATTGATAAATTGAAAATTTGTGCATACTTTTGGTACAAAATTAGCCCCGCTTTTGTTATTTTTTGTAAATTTTTACCCGTTTTTTCCCATTTTAGTACGTGGCCGTGGTAGCCAAGTGGTCTAGGTATCGGATCATGACTAGCGTGTCATGAGTTCGAGCCCAGTACCATTGAAGACACGCCGTGTAGGGAAGCGATGCACGTTAAATCTGTCGAGAGCTCAAACGTCCTCCCTTGGTGTGGTGTGGTAGTTAGGAGAGGGGGTGCCAGCTCAGGTGTTGTCCGCGTCACTTGAGCATGGTTCAAAATTACGTGGTCCGTCGCCAAAAGCCCTCGTGTAGCTGAACAGTGCGACGTTAATATTCACTCACTCACCCATTTTAGTACTAATAATTTCGTTTTATCTTCTTCATTTTAGCATATTTTTCTTAAAATGTACTAAACAAATTTACAAACCACAAAAAATCCCCATATCTCCATTTTTTTAAAAAACAGTTGTCGCAAGTAGTCGGATATCTTAATAATTAATTTATTTTATCAGCATTAAAAACTTTCAAATTCATACATGAGCCTCTGATTACTCTTACCCAGGGACGTCTTCAGGCATGGGTCAGCTGGGCCCGGGCCCAGGGCCTCGGTTGCAATGGGGGCCTCATCTCGTTCTCGACTCAGCCTTAATATGATCATAATTCGAGTAATTTCAAAGGTTAAATGTTATTCCCGGTTGTATTCTCCGAAGAACTGGGAATTTCCGGACGATGAGTGAACTGACTACATGTAATGACAGTCGTCCACGTTAAGGCCTAGGCTACCACCATACACCATCATTTTTCAATCAGTCAAATGGCGGCAGTTGGTCGATTTGGTTTGTGCGATTGTAAGTTCATGCCCATTTATTTGTTTCGGGTTATTGTTCGTACTAGTATTTCACAAAGTACGCTATGTACTGTCTATTTTTAAGGATCATAGGTAGGGCCTACATTTGTGTAGGGGGCCCAAAGTCTATTTTTAAATTGGGGCCCAGGGCCTCACGAAGTCTTAAGACGTAGTTTTGAAGATGATTCGTCACTCCCATTGTCTCAGTTGACTTCGGAATTGGTGCCGGAGTCGCAGTTTTCCCACACGATGTCGTCTTCCGTGCTATCCAATACATTTGTTAAGCAACATTTTTATAAGAATGTTTTTTTGAAGGTTGTTTTAAAATTATTAATGTGTGTGACTGTTGAACATTAACAAGCAAAAAATTCATTCAGCATCAAAAAGCAAATCATTTTGCTTGCGCCATCGACGTATATTTGTTTCATCCGTGTAAAAGTTTCAGCGGCCGCTGTTGTTTTCGTTTTTTTTTTTTTTTTCTGCTTATAAAATTACCCCCTTTCATACTTTCGTCATGTGAACTCGTCTTGATGTCATTATCGATATCTGAGATGTTTAGGTGATTAGAAGAAAGTTTATAGAAAAAAAAAAATCCTAAATACGAGTAGACAACGATGTTTCGAATAGACTGAAAACCAAAGATAAACTGCGGAATAGAATAAATCCTCGATGCAAGTGGTCAGAATGGAGGGTTACATTTTTCTTTTTGAAAGGGGTGGAAACTCAATTTCCCCCATCCAACAAATGTTTTGCCTTCGATTATAAGCCGCACCCGATTTTCAGAAGCATTAACACTGGACAAATAGTGCGGCTTAGATTCGAGTAAAAACGGTATTTGATTTGTTTCTTTGAGGAATTCTATGAGAGAATGTTATTAAAACAACATCTCAACCTACCTCGAAACGAAATTGTACAGGGGAAAAACAAAAGCTATACTTATTTTATTTATTATTTTTTTAGCTTTTTTTAAGTGAACCTAATGCAGAACATTGAAAACAAATTTGACTCTATTTTTTTACTGTATATTAACTCCCCAACCAAAATACAGGCTTCAGTCATGTTTTTTCACTGATACAATCTTTCATTCAATTGTGTGTGTGTATGTTTAAACTGTCTTGAATAATAAAGTGTTAAATGCTACACCAGTTGATTAAAAATTTAGGATATTAAGTACATTATTTAAGTTATCTATTTTCGGGAATTCTATTCTTGAAGTTAGATTCAGATGATTTTAATGAAGTGGTGCATGGAATCAATTTTTATTGAAATATGCCTTCATAGCAGGCAGTATGGGGTTTAAAGTTCATTTCTTTTGAAGACTATCGCATGGATTGATGGATATTGTCCTCGTAAGTCAGCACGAGTACTTCCTCAAGTGTCGTCCTTGTCTTTTGACGAGGTTCATAAGCGCTAACCCAGATTTAAATGAACCATATTTTTTTTAAACTCTAAAGAAAAATTTAAAAAAAAAATCTTTTAAAAAAAAATCAATAAATTTTGTTTTCTTGAATAGTTAATTTAAGATTATATTTGTAAAATAACAGCTGGTCTTTTGAAATGTGGCCAAAATGTTTCTGAGGTACGTATTCAACTGTAATAATTAAAGTGTAATTAATATTCATCAATTTATATAAACCTGATACTATTTGAAATTTTAATAATTTTAAGAATCATCGTAGTTTTAGCCTAGGAATATTAGAATACTATTCGCTCTCTTATTTTTCACTTCCGCTATACAGATATAGCATTTTCATAATAAATATTCTTACTGCCAACATTTTAGATTTCAACCAATTGTAAAGTTGTATTGTGGATAGTAGATGGCGCTACTAGTCGAACCGAAGCTCATTAGAAAAGAAACGGCTTTTCCTGCCATTCTCTACTCGTCAACAAACCGACTAGAGCAGCTTACTGTTACGGAAGTGGTACGTATACAGTGGTGCATTCTAAACGGTGATATGTATAGAACTTTGACGTATTTTACAAGACGATGTTAATTACTAAATAAGTCTTCCTTACTTTCTGGAATTTCAGGAGGACATGGCGGGTAATGGATTAGTAAATTCGGATTCTCAAGTTACTACAAATGGTGACAGAAATTCTATTGATCCTACAGCTGCTTTCTTTGTATCTGACTTTATACAGTACAAGCTCGGCGCGAGTGGTTATCAATGGAATAGTCCTTTGAGGACTGGGGGCGCCGGCAACAACCATTCATCAACTAAAGTACGAAATGCTTTACGTGCTCTAGCCGATGAATTCGCTACCCAATTTCAGGATAGATTCGTGATCATATGCGATCAACTGGAATTTCGTGCTGATACTATGAAACCAACAATTGAAGGAGTTGCTAACGAACTTTTTTGTGAAGGAATCAAATGGTCGAGGATTGTAGCTTTCTTCGTTTTCGGAAGTGAGTTGGCAGTTCATTGTAAAAACAGAAACTGGTTCGAATTAATTAACATCATAGCATATTCACTATCTGCATATATATCCGAAAACCTGCTGCCTTGGATAAATGATCATGGTGGATGGGTAAGTAACTATATTACTCATTAATTTAATAAAATGTTAAGATAAAATTACTGTGTGATATCTGAATGTTCTAAGGATTTAATTGCTGAGTAACTCGACATTTTTTTAAAAAATTTGTAGTACTTAAACGTGTTCCTTGTAATTTAGAAATTCACCCTCTGTCTCATCCTTATTTAATTTTCTTTTCAAATTGAGTTTTCTAAAAATAAAATTAACCCAAAATTTTTAACCCCCACAATTCTGCAATTTGTCGTTGATAGTATTATGCATATTCTCTTGTATTTTGGACAAATGGTATTGTAGAGAATATCTAATTTTTTTCGTCAATTCCTTGTCTTTTAAATGATTCCTTTAATTTGTATGTACTTGTGTGAACGCTCGCAACTATCCATTTCATGATACTGAATCTAACACTCATGATGAATTAGATTTTCTTTAAAATGCTGGTTTTCTTCTGCATGTCAGTGGTGTTTACTTCTCTTCTGATAAGCTGGGCTGTAAAATATCTGTGGTCTCCGATATCCAGCCTTTCAGAATTTCTAGTCTCTTTGCCTTCCTTGTTTTATGGATTCTAGAACTTCCATGTTTCTTATTTCCTGATATTAACACACCAGTTTTGTACGAATTTAGTATGAATAAAGTAATTATCATTGTTAATATACTGATATTTCAATTTTATTGAATTTGAAACTTTTTAGTTGTCTTGATATTAGACTGATGGCTTCATATGTTTGATAATTTATGTATTTTTAGCTATCAATAACATTTTGAAATTATATCTTACGTAAATTTAACAAATTTAGGTTTACTCTTAAAAGTGTATTGAAATTGAATTTTATACAATATTAATTATAAACTACAAAGGAAATTTATATTTTTAATGAAACATCAAATACAATGATTCCCTTTTTACTTTTATAGAACATGCTATTAAAAGAAGGTATTACTCAAAAATACCTCCTAAATAGTTCGGGAAAATGAAATGCCACAAGATTACTCGGGATGAATTAAGTTCTTGCAAGTATTGTTGAATTCGGGGAAAAAAATCTGAAAGGAATGTTGATCGTGGTAAATTTCGGTGCATAACTTTTGTTTTTCTGCCTGTAATGAATACAATTGTATTAGATCATTTTGTATAACTCGTTAACATACCTTGAAGTATTGCAAGATTCTTTTTTGAATAAAGTCTCTTGAAATTGTTTTTTCTGTAATTAAGTAACATGGAAGTTCTTCCTAGTTTATGTAGAAAGTATATTAATTTTATTACTTAGTCTTATTTCTATTTTATACTTGCTTGTTTATGTATTTTGCAACATACAAATGACATCCATTAGAAATGTATTTGTCTATGAAAGTAGGTAGCAATTCTTTAGATGGTATGAAACATCTTTAGTCTATAGCTTCTCTTTCAGAAAAAATAGCTGATCATAAATTAGTCATTGACTAATCAATGACATGTGGCTAATGAGTACTAGTTTTTTATATAACATACTTATTAAGCTATATTGCAGAATTCTCTATGTAGATCTATTACGGCTGTCTTCGTTAAATGTTAAAGAGCCTGATCTAAGCATAGAGCGTGTTTTTATTCAGAGAAATGATTGTTTTTCATTTAATAATAGAAACAGATGTAATTGGCTTGCACAATCAATGTTGCAGTATAGATGAAATGTAAAATATCTTGTGGGAAAAATGGATATACTTGCATAAAAATGAGTATAGGATGGTGAAACTAGAATAAAATGTCGAAACACTTGTGCCACTTAAGATATATTCTGAATACAAATCTTATACTTTAACATTATGCGAAGCCAGCCTTAAGATACAGGGTATGAAAATGTAGAGCAAGGATTATCTTGAGACTTTTTTGTTTTAGATAAAAGTCTGAAGAATTATTGTTTTTAATAGTCTTACTACTGTAAAAATTGGATTAGAAATCGCAATTATAAGATTAAACTACTCGTGTAACTAATAGTATAAATAGTTGCTTATAATATGAAATATCTGATTTTATTTTCTGTTTTATCTGGTAACTTAATTTTGTATCGTAGCTTTGTCGGATTCTATTTTAGTTATAAGTATGCTATACCAATTAGACTAAGTAAGAATAAGTTTGCAGTTTTTACCTTGCATGTATTTTACAAATATTCACATTACATGTATAAACTTTCTTGTACACCTATGTACAATTTTTACCCTGGTCTTATTTAAAATGGTTCTTTCTATGGAATATTCAGCTATATATGCTAGTTTATTGTTATTGTTCAATGAAAGTTTTGGTTATTCTAAATATTTTAGCCTCTCAACTGGTCCAGATTAATAAGGGTTTACTCTAATGTAATAGTTTACTATCATGTATTGGGAGACTTAAACAAGTTATGAATTTAAGCAATTATACATGTAACTCTGTTTATAGATGAATCCAAAAAATCTGTATAGTAAAGCTTTACCTAGAAAAGTAGACTAGGTAGTTAAAATAAAATTTACCATTCTTTAAAAATCTAAATTGTAGTAATAAGATCTTGTGTTTTTGAAATGTTGGTACTTGCATATATTAACATCACTGCAGGTGTGGCACAAGTTTTCCTGCAATGGTGTTAATGCACAAGTGCCTGAAATGGACAATTATCAAAGTATCCAGAATGCCATCTTAAAAATGAAGTATTAATTTATTGGTCAATTTCAGTTTCCTTCAAAGTAATCTAATATTTAATTGCTTCTGTCCATGTCTTATGCTGTGGTTACTTTATGAAGAAACTGTCTATTTTTTTCTTGTATAATTTTCTTTTGTTACATTAATGGATATATTATAGTGATCAAAGCAATTTCAAACATTGGAATAAAGTCGTATCTTGCTACATTGGGTGGATATGAATCTTGTAGAGTCGTATTTGTTGAATGCTTTTTCAAAAAATAGCTAATGGTGTAGTGAGGAGGCACTTGATCATGCAAAATTAAGGTATCTTGCCTTAAATGGAGTCGTCTTTGATCCCCCAAATCTTCATTGATCATTTGGACTGTTCAAAGGTGGATATCGAGGTTCAACCTCTTTCCCCATTGGTCAATAGATTAATTTTTACTATTGAAGTTATGCCTCGTCTCTTTTCAAGGTGTCTTTTAAAATATAACTCCCACCCCATAAGAGGTCTATATATATTACAGGACTGACCAGTTGATCATCAGTTGTGTAAATTTTGACTAATTGCCCAAGATTTAAATTTTGGAAATATTATTCTAATCGATTTCTATTTTGAATAAACTGTCTAAATGGTTTTTAAAGGATTAAAATTGTATTTGGTGCAAAAATTCCAGAGGAACCACATTTAATGTGTATCTTGTATACACGATACTTGGAAGATCAATGAAGTTGCAGGTTTTGTGGGATATGGAGCAACAGAGGTTATCACCTTAAAATGAACAAATTTCTTTCTTTGATATATCCAAGAACTTAATCTCCTGCAAAAATACTTCAAAACTGCATGTTCCTGAAGGTGATGTGTGATTGCATGGGTCTACAGTATATTCCATTGTTATTTTTTGAGAAATGCATTTGTCACAAATAAGGAATGTGTTCCAAATCATTTTCTTTACTTCAATGAAGTGGCAACTCTTCTCTTGGTAAACGAATCTTCAAATTATAAAACAAGTGTTGCCACATATACAAGTCATGAAAAAAAGTTTACAGGTAATGGTTTTTTTGAAGGAAGCATTCTGGATACTTATCAGTCGTATTATAGAAAATCCAGTTGAAATAGTTTTATATGTAATGTAGAAATTTTGTATTGCATAAATTGTGTATAATCTTTATAAACTAAAATCGGATTTTAATGTAATTATACATTAAATCACTATTTAATGTTTCATTCTGTAATGATTTTAAAGAAACATCGTTGATGTTTCAAGAGGATAATTGAGAAATTAGTCCCTTTATCGGTTAAATTTCTGTAGGATTTAATCAATTTTTCCTGACTCAATAAAGCTATGTGTGAAACGGTCTTCTGTTTTCTTTATTAAACTCTTGTTAGTTAAACTTTTCATTCTTTATGTAAATTTTAGTATTTCAAGTAATACCTTGTTCTTGGTTCTTCAGATATCGAAAGCTTTATCATCGATTCAAGCTCAACGAATTAAGTTTTCAGATCCCAACGGTTGGTATCTTATCAATGAAGTGGAATTCTTAACTCTAACTCGCGTATTTGTATTGTTCTTAATCGCCAAGGGCAAAGGTATCTTGGAACTTTTAAATGAATGACTTGTCCACGTCAGTTGATGCTTTTCTAAAGAATTTCGCAATACTCATTACAAGTACTAGATTCCATTCATGAACCCTGATTTGGTCAGAAGTTATACGTGAATTTATTCTCTGAAAAACAACGTACAAAAATTCTCGTCGTTGCGGTAACCTTGGATATGGTAGTAACTGAAAGAGCAGGGCAGTTTTTCTTTTTAATTTTGCATCATTGACGTTCATTAATTCTTCAAAAAAAAATTTGGTTAATGCTATTTTAGAGATTTTATATTGAAGATGGATGGTGGGGTGTCAAACAAATTAAAAAGGGAATTGTTTAAACCGTTAGTCTGAAGACATTGATTTGCGACTCATTTCATATCGTTTCTCTCCTTTGCGTATGTAGGTAATTGCATCGAAATCCCATTACAGCGTAATCTCTATTAGTTTTAGTTAATTCCAGTTTAACCAATGCATATTCTAATAGAAATTCACTGAAATTGTACGTGTTGAATATTTAAAATAAGCCCACGAAGTTCTGTGTAAGGAAGTTTTTATGAAAATCGGTTAACATTGTTTCTAATACATAAAAAAACCAGTCTGCATTGGCATGCATCCTTTTCTAGCGCTGGTTTAATTTGATAGAATAATAGTCATCAAAGTGTCTACTGATGCAGTGTAAATTAATGTTCTGTTTCCATTTGAAGTATTTTTCTATTCTAAATTTCTTTGAACTAATTTATGGATTACTGTGGTTGTGATTGACTTAATGAAAGTAGGTTATTTAAAGCTACGCAAACTTGCATTTTAAATTGGGATATTTAAGTGTTCAGCTTTGGTTATTGTTCCAAAAAATGGCGAGGCAAATCATTCGTGATGTACATGAGAACGTAACGTAACTTTTCAGAAGTGAGATTTGAAATATTTCTTTTACTCAATCCCGCCGATTGTCGAACCTTAAGTTTTTGTTAACTGTAACTGCAGAGTAACATATTGTACCCTTCGGTTTACAGGCTAGTGAGCGTGCTATTGTGTCCGGAGTCTTTAATTAGGCCTTCGGGGGTAATTATCGTATACTGAAATTGCTATTGTATGCCATCTTCGAGGAATGGTGTAGTCTCGTGTTCCCACGGCAAAACACTCGCCAAGTTAACGGTCCAATGACCAGAGTCGTCGTTAAATGAAGTGACGTCGCAGATTTTGAAGTTGTGCACGTGATGGGTGTTATGCATGGCATATACTGTTACAACTGGTTTTTATTTTCTTTGTTTCTGGATCTGTCCTTGTTTCACGGCACTGGCTCTTTGTCGAAATGAGAATTGTGTCAGCTTTGTTTAAAGGGAATCTGAATAGATTGAATGGAAAGGTATTGTGGATGATTGTTCTTGGCGTAGCATTGGCGTCTAAACCATGTATACGAATCGTTAAATTGGGAACGTGAATGGGAATAGCTGCTACTACAAAGCCTTTCATTAGAATTCAAAAATATATTACTTCCTCCGCGTGGATGCTATAATGAGGGTCTTTTTTATTGTATTAATATGACCTTACCCAGTTGGAATACTATGAATGGAGCCAATTGCTTCAAACGAGATTCGCTGTATTAATTTTATTGTATACAGAGTAATTCGAATTGAAATTTTGTTTGCCCTTTTTTAATTACTTCTAAAATTTCTTTCGCCAAATAAAGTTAAGATATAGTCGGGGGAGGGGAAATGTAGATCTTCCTAAATCGCTGTGTCGAGGATCGTTACTTGGGGTGAACTGAACGTTAAGACGTACTAGACGTTGCGATTCAGAAGCATGGAGAATGACAGTACGTTAAATGTCGTCGTTGGAATGTAGTAATGAATGTCGAAGTTTCGTTAAACCTTTCAACATTGAAAAATGTCGCGTTACTTCTCGGGAGTTTGAGTAACTTATCGTCGATACATCACTCTCGGAGACTGTAATGCTCTTAATTCTTTATCAAAGTAATGTTAACAGTGCTTGACTTTTGTATTACGATTTAACTAGCAAAAGGATAACTACGAGTTTTATCTTTATGTACTCTGAATGAATTAGATTTTGTGGAGATCTGAAATTTCTAAAATATTTGGAATTCGCCTAGAAGTGATGTGACCTTGTACTCGCGTGTTCTAACTTCCGTCAATGTGATTACATTTAAACTTAATATTTTTCTTTGTCCAGGAATCGATCGAAAATGATGAAATAAACAAATGAAGAGGATGCTTAGTTTAAAGAACATTTCAAGAGCAACAACTTTGGATTTGACGATATGAAATGGCAAGAATCGCAATGTAATTTTAAATTCTTTTCGCTAATATTAATAGCGAATTGTACAATGCAATACCGCACAAGTGTCTTCTTCATGGGAATTTTTTTCTAAAGTGTTCGTTTTTTGAATGATTTAAATGTGTTTTTATAAATAAACTGTATGCTTCGTATTAATAAATTTTAGCTAATTGATTTTGGATTTCTTAAATTTGTGTACGTGCACTTGATCACTTATGAATCTCATTCAACCAAAAATATATCTGGTGCAGTGGGCGGGGGTAGTTTTTTCACGTACCAATTTGAACATCGCTTGCCTATGACGTAATTCCAAGGTCCGTCGCTAGCAACGGCCATATTGAGTTAATATACTAAACCATAAGATTTTAAAGCAACTGCGTGATGTCTACAGGAGTAATTTTCCTCGCTTCTGTGTCAAATGCCTAGTTCGATCGATGAAGTCGTATTCGAATACATTTTACTGGATTAATAACATTAAGTGGCGTAATGTACACCCTTGTATCGCAGGAGGCCTAGGATTCAAGGGGGTGGGCGAATGCCTGACTCCATTTGTAAGATCAGATATGGGGACCAAAACTTGACTTTGCAGGGGGAGGGCTCTAATCTTCTCCGTTGCGTCGCTGACATTTCCATCCACAAAACTAAAGACTTCGACCGTTCAATGGTTAAGGTCTTGTATGTTGATGTTAAAAACAAGCGATAGGTTCTAATTCTGACTCGACTAAGTCATATATGCGGATTAACTCTCTAAAACGTCCTGAAACACTCAGTCTGTCCGCTAAATCGCTTCAACACTTGCCTATTTAACAAGGAATAACTTTAAACAGAACTCGCAGAAATTAGTAGATGCAAGTGTTCTCGCTCATATTTAAGGGTTTAATTTTTACAAAACTGAAATAACGTATTTATTCGAATCCAAGACACGCCTTTTCCCATGTTAAGGCTACTGAAAACCAGGTGCGACTTATAATCGAAGGATGTGACAATTGGAGCAAGTACAGGTTTCAGGTATATATTCAATTGTTTTACCAGTATTGTGTGTGTAAATTTTAATTCGCTTATTAGTTCTCTTGAATGTCAATTTCGTAAATCTGGATATTGAACCATTTTACACTTTCTCGTAAGTTTATAGAGATTTTAGGGTGCGGCTTGGATTCGAAAAATACGGTATTTAAATTTGCAGTTATGTAATTGGAGGGAAAATATTAAACGGAAACAAGTATGCTGTCAATATTAAGAGATGTAGGTATCGAAGAAAGTCAAACTTACAGTCTTCTAAACATTATCGTTTGTATTGGTGATTCATGATAGGTCTGGATTTTCATCCTATTGTTAAATGTCTGCTTATCTTTGGTTCTCCAGAAACTTTAAGGTGATCCAGACATTTACTGTAGCCCAAAGTGTACACACGAACTGTCAATCTTGAGGGTGCCTTCTCTAAGTATTTCTAAGGTATCGATTAGTGTCGTCTCTTTTAATTAAATTTTTTTTAAAAAAACAGTTAAACAGAATAAAACATTCTGTCTAAACAGAATGTCGGTGCATGGAACATGATAGTCAAAGAGGAACAATTCCGAAGAGTTGTATCTATATTCTTGCCTCAAAATTAAGATAAATCAGAAATTTTGGAATTTTTTCTAGTGATCTCGCTTAGTTTGCAGAGAATAGTTTCTTTTCGTTTCCAATTTGCAGTGATGTTTGCCGATAGCTTCACATTTACTTCTTTGGAAACGTTTCAATCAATCGCATCACTTCATATTGGGATAAGGCTTGATCGAGAGATGGTTCATTTTACCTAAATAAAAGAAAACATCCGGATAGTACTTAACTTTCAGATTAAAAAGTCGAATTTTGGTTGCTTGTCGAGTTCGGAAGGCATCAATTGCGCAAAAAGACGTGGAAATTTCTATCTTTTGTAATATTTTCTATTGCCTCCGAGCAGGTAGTACTTTCAATGAATGTATTCCTGGTATTAATACAAAGTTAAAAATATAACTTTGCAAATACACCAAATATCGACTCGTATTATGAAACTAGGCTTTCTTTCATAATTTCAATGTCAAAGCTCAAACCCTTAGTCCCTTAGAGAGCTTGGACATAACGAACGAGTATCTATTCCTTTTGCATCATTTACAGTTTCCAACAAAGTCAGAGGTTCAATCATAGCTGTCCAATTATCAGTTCAAAGTACACTTTGATATAGTTTAGTTTATTTGTGTAAAATTTTATCTACAAGTAGTCATGCACTCATCGCCAATTTATAACTTCTTGTGTAGGTAGGTTGGGACAACTAATTTGAAATGGATTTTACTTCAGATACTTCCCAGATCTTTCTACCCGATGCAGCAATCGGAGTCTTTACTCGATGAATATTGTCCGAAACATCTGCCTTTTTATATTTTCGGATATTTCGCTGCCATCAAATGCGTCCATAATAGCCGATGATCATGGTCACAAATTTTGTTACCACTGCGTTTGTCGAATCGTCGGTTCGAGTCCTGGTGCCACTTAAAATCCACCAGGTTTCTAGCTTGGATGTAGTCCTCGATAGTTTCTAAAGGTAACGTTAACAACCACCGTCAAATTGATTTTCCGAAAGCTCTTGTTTGAGGAACGTAACTTTGATTTCAACTGATGTAGTGACGTGAAAGCCCAACAACTTTTTGTACTCTTCTCTATTATAGCGCAGGACCAATTAGTTGTGAGGGGATGTAAAAAAAATGGAAATGAAGCCAGTCGATACAATTTCGCAAGCCTATCCATCTTTTTAGCAGGAGCTTGGAGCTGACTATTTTTCAAGGGGATTTGAAAGGCTTAAAAAGCTACCTTTCTGAGAACAGACTAGGATCTCAAGAAGCGGAAAAATTCGAAAGAAAAGTTCTCTCTGAAGTTGAGACTCCGTTAGGCGGTTTTAGGAGTATTGAGTTATAATTAATTTATCAAATGAGTTATCTCTAATTTGTATAAAATGGCAATTTAAGAGTCGGTAGCGTTTACAGGCCTCTTATGGGGAGGGGTTACATTCTAAGACAGATGAAAGTGCCGTAAAAATTAAATTTGTTAGTAGATTGGGGTTGAACCTCCAAACCTTGCTTTTACGTACAGTGGGTAAAAAAGTATTGGCAATTGCCTATAATGGATCAAATTAGCTAACAAAGGAAATGATTGACAATTTTAACTGGACATAACGAACACAGGAGGTAATAACACACAAATCTAATGAAACTTTCATTTTAATGTCTTTTACAGAAAATATACAACAAAAACGTATTTTTGCATGTCAAAAAAGTATTGGCAAAATAAGTAAAATGTGAACAAAATCGGGATTTGTTTAATACTTTGTATGCATACCTTTTGCATTTATAACAGCTTGTAATCTATTTCTCATAGAGAGAACCAAAGTCTTGGTTGTACTATTGGGATTTTTGTGCCATTTTTGCTGGAGTATACGCTTAAGTTCGTCTTTACACGAAATTTTATGTCTCCTGACTTCTACGTCCAATTTGTGCCATAAATTCTCAATTGGATTTATGTCAGGCGATTGAGGCGGAGTCTTTAACTGGCGAGGAGAGTTGCACAGTAACCACTCCCGGGTGAGGTTCGCTGTATGCTTAGGGTCATTGTCTTGTTGAAACACAAATGATGTTCCTAAGCCAAGTTTTTGGGTACTGGATTGCAAATTATGGCGCAATATGTCGATGTACATACGTGCTGTCATAATACCATCAATGAAGCACAGTTTACCAACTCAGTTTGCTGCTCAAACTAAGACGCTCCCTCCATGTTTCACAGTCGGTGTTAAATGTTGTTTTTCCAGTTCGGTGTTTGGCTTTCTCCACACATTGTCGTCCATCACTCCCGAAAATGTTAAACTTGGATTCGTCGGAAAAATAACTGTTCCAAAACTCATCTGATAAATTAACATGAGCTTTTGCAGAATCTAATCTATCTTCTGTTTCTTTCCGAAATGAAAGGTTTCTTTCTAGCTGCCCTTCCATAACAACTTTCTTCATGTAAAACATTCCGTATAGTCTGTACACTAAAATTTTTATGCGAAGTATTAGCAACATCTTTGGCTAACTGGGGTGCACTTATTTTGGGATTTTTCTTAACCTCTTTGATAATGCTACGTTTCTCCCTTGCAGAAAATATTCCAGGCCGTCAACTTCTAACCTTATTTTCTGTGGATCCTGTCTCGTTGAATTTTTTTACAACACTTCTGACAGTAAATAAACTTATGTTCAGTTGTATTCCTATAACACGATAAGTTAAACCCTCATTTCTGAGCTGAATAATCATGTTTTTAACATTAACATCCAACTCCTTCGATTTCGAAGCCATTTTATCACAGCATTAACAAAATAACGTTTTAAAAATTTTGAAATAGCACTGCAGACTTTATACTAACAGGCTTTCTCTTATGAGTCTAAACACGTGACCTCAACATGACAAAATTTGCATAACAGAACTTTGCCAATACTTTTTTGACATGCAAATTTACGTTTTTGTTGTATATTTTATGTAAAAGGCATATTAAAATGAAAGTTTCATTAGATTTGTGTGTTTATTACCTCCCGTGTTCGTTATGTCCAGTTAAAATTGTCAATCATTTCCTTTGTTAGCTAATATGATCAATTATAGACAATTGCCAATACTTTTTTACCCACTATACGCCTCTGAAAGGTGTAAATCACGGGAAAAAAGTAAATGAAGTCGCGCGTGTGGTTTTTTAGTGTATTTTCACTAATTCGAAAGGGATCCTTGTGTTGTCTTTGCCTAGCATTCAAAAATAGGATCAGCATTGAACACTTTTCAGGTAGATAATTTATATGTTCAAAATTGCTAGATGGCTAATAACTTCTGTTCTACTTCAGTGACGTAAAGTTTCCCATACAGTCTTATTAAAGAGAGGTATAATATTTTGCATTGTGCGTTGGTTATTCTCTGCAGTTAACTCGCATTCCATTTAAATCTAATTGCGAATAAAATTTTGTTTAAAATGGTAGAATAAACTCGTACCAAGAGGCAAGTTTAGTTCGTGGTAAAGCAATTCTTAATGCAAGTTCTTTTGCTTATTGTTTCTCTACAAGTTTTCACACATGCTGATTTCATGAATGAAAGTCATGAATGACCCATGGTAGCTTCTTCAAGTTATTACTTCTACTCATGCATCGTTATTACAATTGAAGCACGCAAGTTTCTAGTGTGATGGACTGCAGTGCACAATCTTTCCTCTGCCATTAACTGATCGTGGCATTTCCTTCATGTCATTGTATTGCGTATCCAACGAAGCGTAAAACGGTGCCTCGGAGATGAGACTTCGTTTGATAAATCTATGCCGCGTGTGAAATTGTCTATTCCCTGAAGCACTGGAACATACTATTCTATTAATGTACAGATTGATTATTTACATAAAATCGTTTATACTTTTTCCGCCATGAAAACTGTTACACCAGGATTTAGTACGTTTTGAGTATTAAACTAGATTGTATGTTTTTGGCCACGAGCTTAAAAATCTAAAATAGTTTGTCATCAATATGGTTAAACTGCTGCTACACTTTTTTCCCCCTCATGCATCGCGAGGTCTTTCCTTTAACAAAATTTTACTCCGTCACTAAAATTTAAATGAAACTTAAGTTGAAATACAAAATTGTGTGTGAGAACCGCTGTCGATAAATCCTAAAATGTAGCTCGTTCAAAACAAAAATATTTAAACTCGAACAAGCCATTCATATACTTAAAATACTCTGCATTTTAAATTTTTTTGCTGGAAGCTTGTAAGGTTTGATTCACTTTATTTACATTTTGTAAAGCAAATAAAATGTTTTTAAACACACTCGTTAAGATCCAAAATATTGCATGGAATTACTGACATAAGCATGCGCCAATCAACCTTGAGAAGGACTTTTCTCTCAACTCCTTCGTTACCCGTGGCACTCGTAGGTTTGTGACGTAAACAAGAATGTTTCGCCATCTGCTTGTTCGGGTGTTTTCCTGTTTTGTTAAATTCCTTTATTGGAGTGTACTCTGACGTCCGGTTTGCAGATAAAACTTCATTCAAGTGACTGATTTTGCAACTTGCTCGTTCACCGAATGTTGCGAAATTTCCATGTGATTCATTCATTGATTTGATGGTCGATTAATAAAATTGCGGAATTTTGTTTCACAATTTGTTTATTTGAAGGTTATTTTGCTTCTTGACTTGGGGTTCGCAATTTTGTCAAGAGTATTGGGTTTCCACGATTATGATGTAATGAATCTGTTGCTGACTTTGTTTGTCGGCAATGTTACCGATGTTTACATTCGAGGAACTACGAGTACTTCGCTACAATGATATCTTAAGTATTTAGTTTCCATGAGAAGTCTTTTGAAGATGCATACAGGCTGTACAGTGTCATAACGGAGAGTATTAGGGCCCCCTTTGCAAAGTCAGGTTTTGGGGCCCAAGCCGTACTTGGGAGTCTGTTGGGCTTTGGACTCCAAGGATTCTATCCCCCTCCCAAGATCCTGTACGTTAAGCCACTGGCTGTGCATGTTCGGCTCAAATCGAAAATTTAAAGTTTAATGATTGAATTCTTCCGAGAATCGTTAACCAAAGTATTAGTTTTTTAAACGTCCTTTGTATTCATACATCTAAAATATTCTTTCGTAATCGCGCTTAATCTTTCCATAGTATTATAGTAAACTTCCATACCTTGCTTGTGCTGTAGTTTTACCGATTCCCGTATTAATCAACTGACCGTTTTAAGTACAGATATTTTGTCTTAAAAATACTTTACAAGAGTCAACGCCTTTGAGGTTTGAATGCTGGTTGTTCAGCCGTTACAAATTAAATGCCCCAAAGTAATCGAATACCAAATAACAATGTTTGAAAGGAACGTTTGAATCTTAATTTTACAAAATTGTTATATTTATTGAATAAACTTTTGAATTGCATAATGCTCTGAAAGGCTGTAATTTAATTAAAGTATTCATAATTGATGGGATCTCCAGCCTTCGTATTTTATTCGTTTAGGATAAATTTCACCGTCAATTGATTTAAATGTCTTTCTTCCCACTCGATAAGTACGACGAGCAGCAGAATGATTATCAATCCTCCAGACTTCACCACCCTATCGTTTCATTCGCCATTGCACAAGATTCGTGTATGGCGTCCCCAAGCACTAACTATTCCTTCGAAATGCTTAGAGGAGTCTTCTCCATTTATCTGGCCAGCTGTCGAGGGACAGTTTCTAAATGGACAATCAAGTCCGTTACTCCAAATTGCAGAGAAGACCTATAAAATTCCTCCGAACTATTAAACTGAGCGATCTTGTCTTCCCAAATGGCTGTGTTTGGTGGTGTGAGGAATAGCCTGTGAGGTAGTACATTACCATAATTTCAAGTGAACTGTTGACAGGGGGTGTGTAGAAAGTGCAATTCGAGACTGGTCCTTCTCGAGTGATTTAAATAGTTTCCTGTATAAACCGAAGAGACTTGAAACAAAGAATTTAGGAAATTTCTGTTGGTTGCCGTAATGCAAATGTGTGGGGCATTTTTTAAAAATTAATCTAATACTTTTTGGGAATAAAAATACGTTACGAAAAATAAAGTGCTGCACTTTAGAATTCTGACTAGGGTTTCTATTTTTTGACTTGTTAATGTGCACAACTAAGATTATTCACAAAATATTGTTAACTCGGGATGAATTACTTTAATATACTTTTAAATAATTCTTTTTCGTACATTTAGAGATGGTTTAACCTAAACTTGTATTGAATTTAGCCCCAGAAAGCTGTTAAGAATAAACCATTAACAGTGATTATGGTCATGAGCTTGTAGGTTGCGTGTCGCGGGCTCGAGTCCTGGTGCCAGTAGAGACCCGCCGTGAAGAGGGGCGAATGCACGTTAAATCTGCGAGGTTCAATGACCTCCCGTTGGTGTGGTGTTTAGGATAAGGGGTGCCAACTCAAATGTTTTCGTCACTTGACCGAGGTTCAGAATTAAGAGATCCATCGCCAACAGCCTTCGTGGTGCTTTTTAGTGCGGCATTTACAAAACTGTCACTCGCCCGTCGCCATTAACCCTCTAATTGCTTTATAGTGTTTAGTTGTGAGTTCTATGACAAATTTATAAATTGAAAGACAGTATCTTAAACCTTTATTCGAGCGCTTGCAATTGAAATATCGTCTTAATCCGTTTAATGCAAATAAAAAATAAGGTTTTGATCCCTTTAGGTTGCGTGGAATTTGAATGTTTAAAAACTTATTCTCTCATGGTAAACAAAACTCTATTAAAGTGTTTCCAACTGCTTTTGATATATTTTTCAAAATGCTAGCCTTCCTCTTTTAAGGATTAAATATTCTGTTATAAATTATTCTGAAATGTGCCACACTTATTTACTTTAGTGATGAGATCACAAATTCATGTAGTTGAAATGCGTGATTCCCCCGCATCCATAGAACTTTTCCTAGTCAGGGTGATGCAAGTAAAGGTTATATGGGGCAATTCTGAGTAATTAAACTTGTCGTTCTTGGAACTTGTGTAATTAACTTCTGTGAAAACGAGTAACGTAATAGAAAACGCATTATTTTTCCGGGATGATTGCATTTTATAGGAAATTGTATGAATGAATCGTTTAATTACGTGATTTAATAAATACATGTAGTTTCTTTCCGTGAATTCCTCCGGTTCACTGCCCGTTTTATAGGCTTTTTGTGCTACGTTCTTAATTTTATTTGAAAGCATTGTAATCGGACAGTTTCCGGGGTAGCTGACTTTTTATAAGTTGTGGACACTGTAACCGAATGGTAATGATCGCGAACGTGTGGCTGGCATTGTCGAATCGCGGGCTCGATACCCAGTGATTGAACACTGAATATCCGCCGTGTAGAGGCTGTTGGTCGTAAATCTGCCGAGGCACCAAGTCCTCATTTTTGCGTGGTGAGAGAGTGGGGGTATTACCTCGAGTGTCGTTTTCGTTATTTGACCGTGGTTCAAACTTGCAAGGTCCCCCGCGAATACCCATTGTGTTCCTTAACAGTGCGACGTAAATAAAATTAAATCTTAAAGTTTTTAAAAGTTTTATAAGATTTCTTATAAACTGATAAGATATGAAAAAATATTAAGGTTTGAAGCAATTTGTTACCAAAAAATAGGTAAATTCCAAAAATTTGCATTTATATCTTTGAAACATTTTTTAGATCATTCTGTTGAACAGCTGTATAATATGCATATGAAATTTGAACAAGGGAGCAATTAAAGTTTCAAATGTGTTTTCCCCATATCTTATCAATCCAGGTTCGTATCCTACGTCAAAACAAATGCATTTTTACTTTTCCACATTTTGAAAAGTAGAAAATGAAGGAATTTTTCCCGTTTTGTAACTTTATTTTTGACATCCCCTCAGCATTGAGTCATCAATACAAATGTATTTACATATTAATCGAACGAAATTTGTATTAAATTATATTCTAAATTTCTTTTATGCTGGTATTTTCCCCCTGAAAATAAAAGAGCTTTATCTTAATGAGAATCGGTGTAAGTATAGTAATCTCCTTTCTTTGTGGAGGTACCTCCTTCACATCAGAGTTGAAAAGGTGGCTAGTTCTTAGAAGATTCCACTCGGCCAAGTTTTTCCCGCTATCACATGACCCGAATCGAGGATTTTCGGACCACCCATTGATCTCAAAGAAATATTTTTTTAGGCGTTCTTTCAGACCACACAAGGTATGCTTTCGTTTCAGTTGTTCAAGCGCGCTGTTTCTTTTTTAAAAAAAACTATGGGAATTCGAAGAACTGGATATTTCGGTTCCGTTTCATTTTCGGCATTTCGCAAAGTGTTCTGAATAATTTAAAATTACTGTGCGTTTATTTTTTCTAGGAAACAATAGAATTTTTTTCTGTTTGTGAATTGGAACAATTCATTTTTATTTATTGAGAGAAGCAATCTGAATAGCTGTATCTGATGTAATACATTGTGCCAGACACTTTGCAAAATTCAATTTTCTATCTAATATGAAGTGTTTACAATGGTTCTCATTTAATGTGTTTTGTATTGATCCACGAGTAAGTTCTCTGGTTGTGATTAATAGTAGCCTAAGTCTTTTCCACGAAGGACTTCAACTCTAAAATTATTAAAATGATTTCCAGACTGATAAAATCTGGAACATGTACAAAATTACATATTTAGTTCAACCATCGTCGATTATACTTTACAATTCTTTTCTGCAACTGAAAAAAAAAAACATTTAGAGTAATTACAAAATATGTCAAATTAAGCAAATTTAAGTAGACTATTTATTTACATCAGCAAATACATTAAATATTCAGATAAATTACGAGTTACAAAATTATAACTATAAATTTTATCATGCGAAGCAATAATCTTCGTATAAAAACTTAATAACTTCGCATCCAAAAAGTAAATGTCTCAAACATATGCGCATTCTGTTGTTGCTGATGCCACCTGTCTGACGTAGTCAGATTGAGGCCCACGAAATTCATCATGGCATCGGGCTAAACTGTACGTCTGTCGTTAGCCGTATCTTTGAGCACCATGCAGGTGACAGTACGACTTGGCTCGGTTCCACCCCAATTTTGAGGGAGAACACCCTGGGAGTTTTCAGGGGCTTCTCACCTCTTCCCCTTCCAACCTCACGAGAGGACTTGCGAAGAGAGTACCTCCATGCCGCGAAGGCAGTATACATTTACAACCATGCTTTCTCCGGGATTCGAACCCAGGCCCTACGGCACAGCAATCAGCGTCGCTAACCACTACACCGGATAGGCGACACACACGCATTCTAAATTTACTATAATAGTTTTATTAAAGTTATATTAAAATTCTGAAAGGACCGATTTCCACATCAAAACTATTGCCATCTGATGACATTGTGATAGATTGAAATGTCACCCGCAAACTATTGTATGTTTCTGATATGACTTGAAGAAAACAATCGAATCAAGTGTTATGATCAAATGATTACTGTAGTATTTCAAAGTGTAGCATAATCTTATCACCTTTGGAATTCCAATTATATCTATCACTTATTCAAATCTCTTTAAATGTTAATACGACTATTGTAATAAAAGTTTAAAATTTCTGACGCTCAAAGGACCTTTATTACCAAGCAAAGTTGTTAAAATTGACTTTAAAATCTGCTTTCCTTGCTGATTGAAAATCATCATACGATCATTTCTCCCGATCATTTTATCTATTTCGAAACAATTTGTTAAGGTAATATAGGTGGCGCTGTATCAGTAGTTGTGCAGTTGTATCCCCGATAGTGCGTGGAAACTATAGGTATGACAAGAGCAAGATCTGTGAAGTTACGAGGTGTGAGGTTGTTTAGTAATGTTTGAGAGAGTAGTTGTAGTAGTTTATTAGAGAGTGAGTGGTAGCTAATTTTAGATTCAGTACACGCCTGGATTCGTACTCCACTTCTGACTACATGGCGTATACTGACCATACTGTCCATCTAAAATTAGCTACCTCTTTCTAATATAACTTACCCGCCGTGTAGGGGAGCGATGCACGTTAAATCTGTCGAGAGCCCAAACGTCCTCCCGTTGATGTGGTATGGTAGTTAGGAGAGGGGGTGCCAGCTCAGGTGTCGTCTGCGTCACTTGACCATGGTTCAAAATTACGCGGACCGTCCCCAAAAGCCCTCGTGTAGCTGAACAGTGGGACGTTAATGTTCACTCACTCATTCTAATATAACTTTATTTACAACTACACAACCTTCTACATTTAAAACCATCTCGCACCTCATAACAAACTACTCTCTCCTGTCATACACAACTCCCACGTACTATCGGGGGTACAGTTGCACAACACCGCTGTTGATACAGCGCCATCTGTTGTTACCTCAACACCATTTGCTGTGAATTATAAAATAAATAAATGCGGCTGCAAATCATCTGAAAGATACTTTTTAAGCTTGTAGAATAAATTATGTAATGTTTCAAAGGGCAAGAGTCGCAACATAAGTCATTCAAAATCCTAATGATGAGAGGTTAAAACTCGAAAGAGCTAGGCACTCTGGTCATTCCCCCCCCCCCCCATGACTAAAAAAAGTTATGTAGTGTTCTTTGTGCTGTGTACATGTCTTCTAAGGAAATAAATCAATGCGTAAAGATACTGACCAATGGAACTAAGGATTTAGGAACTATACCATTTAATGTCTTGTAAAATCTTTAAAGATGGGTGTATATTTTTTAAAATCATTTTATAACGTAATTAGTGCAAAATAAATAAGTGGTGAATTATAACCTTTCAACTTCGGCTACTGCGTTCGAAACGGTGATTTTTGAAAAAGCGTATGAATGAATAGTTTATATTTAGTGATCGTTGAATTTGAATGTACGTAAAAAAAATTGTTTTATTACAAGAAAATTTTTTAATTTAATTTTGTTTTTACAAAAAAGGGAAGAATGACACTTATCTAAACATTCTGCCTTAATGAAATGTTTCAAAATATTTTGCCTATTTTTTTGCTAGAACTCCTATACTGGGATTGAACTAGGATTTTTTAAAATTTCACTGTATTTCAGAGTTTTGGTCAATTGACATAATAACGGGTGTTTGTTAATTTCTCTGCTCTCTTTTTCTTAAAATATGCATAAATCCACTTCTAAATTATATATTTCAAATATCCTAGTTTAGACTCTGCAGAAGTTTGTGAGGTTTCATAACAAGTGTTTTGAAAGTGTTTTAACTTCTTTTAACAATATTTTTTAGACAATTTATATTCTAATTTAACTGACGCTTAAATATGAAAAATGTTCATTTATACACTTATAAAATCAATCCGAACGTTGTCACCTGAATATTGCCCTGGGAATTGTGAGTAACCACCACTTTTTGTTATACGAGTAAAAGGCACAGTTTCCTTTAAGAAATTGTTACCTATATGGTTATAATCACAGCCGGTGAGATTTGATAGCAATGTAATAAAGTTTATTCCCCTTTTAGAATTAAAGCAGTGCATAACAGGCATCCAAACACAACAGATTTCCTGACCTATTCAGGTCGGAATGGCCGTTCTCGCATGGTTTGTAGTGCAGCTCCCCTTTTCCGCTCTGTTGAGCTAAGTCATTCGAATCACCACTATCCTTTATGCCACAAACATTCCATCGCATTTCGCAGAAATAAAAAAAAAGATTAGATATCTCTCTTCCCTCCCTCTTTCGACCTGTGAGAAAAGTAGCTGTTGTGCGTGGCATACAGGTTTCTGACCCTTCTCTCCAGCTGATGGAACAGGAGCGGAGCCTCAAGCGAAGCTTGGCCTATAAAGTTCACGAATGAGAATGTGGTAATGATAGGTAGTGTGTAGTCCGAGAATATGTTGCCAGACTGACCCGTCCAGGTTATTTTGTTTGTGAGAAAGCTAGTGCCGATTTGCCTAACGCTCGTTCGACTGTGATAGATTGAATTCTTTCATTTGAAAAACGGATTGTTTGTAACACTACGGTTGATTCTATTGCAGATGAATCGAAGCGTTTCGCACCCATTTTATCGATCGCTATTTTGTTGTAGGACTCAATGAGGTCATGTTATTAGTATAAAATTTTTAATGTTTTACTTAAGTTTTTATTGTGCTGGCTGCTCTTGTCAAAATGGCCTTCATGTAATCATATTCGTAATGCAACAATACTTAAAATTTCTCAATGGCTTGCTCGCAAATACCACTAGGGGACCTTAATATTCAATATTAGGGATGAAGCAGAACATTTCATAAAGGTATTTTCATTAGAATTAAAGCAAAATAAAATCTGATGCGGCAGATTTATTGAAAGATTTGAAAAATGTATACTAAATACAGAGCTATTGATTTATCGTAATGTTGTTCGCTTGTAGGATGTTAATATAATTTATTTTGATAATTTTAACTGTATTTGAAAGTGTCGATGGATGTCGTAATAAAACAATTTCCAGCTAAAATACTTTAACGAGCTTAATTTGAACTTGTCGTTACTAATCTTTCTCCACCGATTTTTTTCCACTATTCATTTATAGATTCACCATGTACATTAGTTTCTCCTTTAAGCCAGAAGTCACAATACTCTATTTCCTCCCAATTGCCTCCTATTTTGTAACGCCTAAATTTTATTGCAGTTCTAATTTTTTGTTACCTAAAAGCATTAATTTAATGATTTTCCCGAAATGTTCTATTTTGTAAGAATATTCTACACAGATGGCCGATTATGAGTGTAGGGAAGGATATAGCGGTATCTGTTAAAAGGCAAAAATAGATTGCGGTTCAAGTTGAGATCATCGTGACCAGCAGTATCGGAATGGTGTACATCAAAATTGCCCGTGTTTGAATAAGTTTTTGCGGGTAAAATCGAATTTTGAACTCCAAATCTTACATTGAAGTGGTTTGGAAAGTTGATGAACCAGTTCAGATGTGTAGCTCCATATTTTCTTTATATACTTATTTTAAAAGAATAGGTTTCAATATATTAAAAGGGATGAATGGTTCGTGCATTGGTTAATGTACTGCGAGAAGTGATCTTGTATTCTGAGATGAAGCACTTCGAATAACTTATAAAAACTTTCTTGTCTGTGAATCGGTACGTTAATAACTAAAGAACATGTTTTTGTTAAAGTTTTTATCGATAACTATCTTTTGAATAATAAACTTACTCATTTAATTGAATGGATTGATGTTGTACAGAATCTAATGAAGTAATGAAATATTACCTAATTCTGTTAAAAATATGACTTATCGTTAGACTGAAGTGCGCTCGTTTCACTTTCGCCTTTTGGATGCCGGTCTCGATCCACCCCAAGAGATGACTAACTGCGCGTGGGTGTAGTCTTTTCCCATCGTGCATCCTTCTCCACACCCCGAGTCATTCCCATCAATGAATTAAGGTCTGGAGCAAGATTGCTTTTTAGTTTCTTCGAAAGCGTATCATCCGGCATCGCCGTGTCAGTGCCACATTTGGCGCCAGCTTCTTGTGCGATCTTGTTTGTACACACACGCTTAGTATCTCGACTATTGAAGCCAAATTTGGACACCTGGTGTATTTTTATTTCGGTCCTTACAGAAATAAACGTTTTAAAATCGTCACGTTCATTATTGGAAATCGTGAATTTTGTCAACGTTTTAATAACGATATTTTTCAATTTCAGGACTTAAGTTTTGTCACTTATTCTTAAGAATCTCTTGTAGTGTCGATATTATACATCATAGAATATTATACTTGGAGTTTAATTTTGAATTATTTAGTATGGGTAAAAAATTCAAAATCACCCACTCTATTATCCTTGACACATCATTGGCGAGTTTCATTAATTTGAGTCGCATAGTTTTAATACAGTGCAAATCGTTTAACACGAAATTGAGTGGGCTGAAATATTTTTCCGTGTTTTTAATAATTTCGTAATAAAAAAAATACGGCAAATAATATATTTAACAAATCTAAGTTTATTAGAGTAAATCTTATTTACATAGATAATATGTACATGTGCATGTATTTTATAAAAATCAATGAAACCAACATTTACAAGAACTTAATGAAATTTTATACAAAGTTTAGCAACACCAAAATCTTTTGGCTGTTGATCAAAAACAAATCTAAAGATGCTCCATCTTCATTTTAAGTGATTTTCCGTTTGCTTTCCCTCTGAGCTCTTTGCCGTTCTGCTGGTAAGAACTTTTCTAAAATAGAAGAAAAGAACGCTAACCAAACTCGCTGATTTTTACTCACACTGCAAAGTACTCGTTGCCGAATTTCAAAGCCAACTCATGAGATGTCTTTGTGTGGCTTGAAAGTAGCTTAGATATGCAAAATTCGTACGTGTCACAGGCTGTTCCGAGGGTTTTTTAGAGCCAAGTTAGCTTCCTTTCTAAGAAACGCGTAAAACCAGTGCCGGTTTATCCATTGGACGCTTGGGGTGGGCGCCCCGGGGCCCGGATAAGCTGGACTTAACCAGATTTTCTGGCTATATAAATTTTTATCCGCCAGTGCCAAGGGGGCCTGTAGAGCTTCTGCGCCCAGGACCCGAAATGAGCCAAAAACGGCACTGCGTAAAACCACACCTTTCATATCATACTCATCTTAAATCTAACCTGCGCGGCTGGTATTTTCCTTATTTTGCTCATTGTCAGAAAGAAACTTATTTCGTGCTAAGCGATTTTGATTTCGCGTTAAGAGAAAAAATGGATGAAAATACAACGATCTTGATAAACTATTTCGTGTTAACCGACATTTCATCTAAAGCGTTTTCGTGTGAAACGTATTTCACTATACATCATAATTGAAATGCACTTAAAACCACCTGAAAAACAATCTCAAAGATTGCAATTATTTACGCTTTAGATAATTTTTCAAAATACGTAGAACCTTGTAATATCGTAACTGTAACATTTTAAATTCCATTATTCCCTTTAAAAAAAATTCATAATTATTATGCAAAAGCTGGCGTGTTCTTGCATTGTTGTGTCTGAAATGACAATGGAAGCTTCTCATTTGTAGTGATCGCTTGCAACTCGTTGTTGGTAGCTGGAAGAAATTAGGGCTGGGTCAAGGTAAACCTGCTATCGACCTAAGCGGAAACCTCATATTAAGGGAATTTTTATGTATAAATTTTAATAAGAATGCATATCGTTACAATTGGATTATCAATTTCTGTTAAATCCAGAGTGAATGAGTATCCACATTTAAGAAAAGCTTAAATTAAAGCTTAGAAAGTTTGCTAAATTATTCAATTAGAATAATTTAGCAAGAAAAGATTGTTTTAGGAACATTTATTATATCTGGAAGTAATGCGAATCTCCGAATTTAAAAAGGATTAGTAACGATTCATAAAATGACTACAATTGGTTAAAATTGGGTACTTTTGTTGCCTAGACGGTATAGCGATTAGTGACGCTGACTGTTGTGCCATAGGGCCTGGGTTCGAATTCTGGAGGAGGCTTGGAAACACTCTAAAACAGGGGTACTCGACCTTTTTCCCGCCGGGCCACATTACATAGGCAGATATTTCACGCGGGCCGCAACATGAGTATAATAGAGAGAAAAAAACACTTAAGACCAAAGCAACATTGGGCAAAACAAAATTGATCAAAATATTAATATTCTCATTTTCAACTTTTTGTTTTAATACTTTATTTAACCCTTCTAACCAACAGACAAAAAATATTTAATTTTATGCATTTTTTACTGATTTATGGGGTAGTCTCGATTTTCTTTCATCCATGACCAAGCCTCTTGTTAACATTCTACTATCAAAAAAGTAAATTCATAGAAAAATTGATAGATCTGATTACTTCATTTACAGAATTTTCCTCTAAATTTTTAGTATATTCTTAAATAATTGAATTTTTTAGTGCAAGGGGCCATGGCCGGGCCACTCAGAAAAGGCCACCGGACCACATGCGGGTCGCAGGTTGAGTATCACTGATCTAAAATATTTATAGAGCCGCAAGTCCACTCTAGTTGTTGGAAGAAGTGGCGGGCCCCTGACCACCCCCCATGGTGTTTTCCTTCAAAATTTGGGTGAAACAGAACAAAATCAGTCACTCTTGTAGTCTTAAAAGCTGCGACATACGGTATGCGTAAAACTAGCTTCTTGCCTCAATGAATTTCGTGGTCTACGATCAGACATTCTATCGGGTGGCTTAAGAAACGGTTACTCTTTAGTCGGTTATAAAGTCTCGCATTAATAAAAATTCCATTTTTTATTTTGTCATGAAACCAGAACATGAATGAGATCTTCAATAATCAAGTGATAAATGAGAGTATTTGCTTATTATACCGTCGACCAATATCGTTAAATTAATAGACGTTGCTAGACAGCGCTTTATACAACTACTAATGGAAACAAGTTTCCACGCGCGTTCGAACACGGTAATAAGTTCCACACTGCATTTGGCACCATTTTTCGAATTGGTGCCTCTTTTGATCTTGCGAAATTGATCGACAATGTGTTGCGTACATACAAATAAATATTGTGTGTACGTGTTTTAATTAACTGATATAAAAAAAAAACTTGATGATCCAAGTGATATACAATTTCAACCCGGAGCGAAATTTATCGGAACGCTCTAATTCATTATTTTTAAAGTTTTATTAGTCTCTGATCATCAATCCATTTTCATCGCATTAGCATCCCTGTAAAATTTGACGGGTATCAACACAGTCATAAATTAGTTTTGCTGAAAAAATAAACTATCGTGATCAATTCCTGTGTCCCTTGGGAATTATTTATTTCTACTCTATTCAACTAAAAATATTTTCTGCCTTTTGTTGGAAAGATTCGTTACAGCATTCGACAATTTTCAAATACTTGTCGGTATTTCATAAGCGAGGGAAAAAAACAAATCACAAAGCGGCGAAATCTGGTTTTAAATTATATTTTTGTTTCTGGGTTCCATAAAAAGCTGCCTTTCAAGATTTCGGAGATTCTTCGAGGAGTTGATTTCTTTGGGAAATTTGATCCGCTTTGGAATACTTTTATCTCGCAGGCGTGAACTTCGGAAGGATGTTATCTTGTTTTGGTTTGCTTGATAGCATTTTGTATTTTTGGGAGCTGGTATAAATTGAATCCAATTTATTTTTTTTCTTTCAAAAATCTTAACGATTTTGCTCACAAGTTTTCCCTATTTTTCCAAGAATTATAATACATAGAATTTATTAATGTAAGTTTGAAATTTCATTGCCCCTGGGTAAAGAAATTTGAAGTTTCTTCAAAAAATTGGTTCATGAACGTTTTTGTTTAATATGTGCAATTTATACCGAAAATTGGCTGAAAAATAAGGTGTGAAAATCAACTCCATTTTGATCGACTGTCATGTTTCACATAGCGTACAATCCTTGAAGAAAATTTCAAAGATTACTGTATCCACTAAATGTGAAGGAGCAGCAAATTTTAAGTGTATTGGGAATTTCAGTCTGAAACTTTAAAAATGAATTAGGCTCCATATATTCGGTACAATAAACTCAATCCTAATAGAGTTAATATATATATGTAAACATATAGATGTATACGCATCTGGAGTGATTTGGAAGTTGATAATGCGAGTATTTAGTATTCCGAGATTGAACATGGCGTGTGATGTTCAGTTTGTCCTACATATCCAAACCTCGATGTCAACAAAAGCCCATTGGTGCTAAATGGGAGAGAAGGTATGCTGCATATGATATAAAATTGGCCCTTAAAGTCATTCCGTGGTGTGTAAATCTGTCGTGGTTCAAAGTCTTCCAGATGGCGTGGTCTGGAAGTTAGAAGGGGAAGCTATCGAGCTGAGGTCCTCGTCACTTGACTTTGGTTCAGAATCTCTTAGTCCATCGCTAATGGCCTGTTTCATTTTCCAAAAGGATGCGAAATTGTAAGACTTGTAGGGGTGTCTGAAAAAGTTAAGAATGTGCAGTATTAATTCAATTTTTGTCTTAATCGTATGACTCTTAATTCAGATTGACCAGAACAATATCGCCTGTAATTCCACTGCTCTAAAAAAATTTTACTACATACCATACAGTCAAATCATAATGAATAGTTAATGGTTATTTTATTGGTTGTAAAGAATGTGGAAAACGAACCGTTTCGGCAGAGAATGGGAAATTTGTATTTTAAAAACATTCGTCTGCAAATTATACTTTTGTGTTGATGTACTCTACACAAAAGTTGCCTTTATTCTAAATGGAATAGACAATTGTATGCACACATACAAGGCAACGGTTGTGTTTTGAAACTTGAAATAGTAATAGAGAATGTCATTAAATTTATGAAAACGTAAACTGTTTTGGTTAACATAGCTGTTTGCAACTGTATCCGAAATTTTCCATTATCGATCTTTTCATCTCGTAAACTTGTCGTACAGATCTCTTTAATTAGCTTCTAAATGTATAAAATTCTAACTTATTTCTCTATAGCTGTGTTTATAGTCGGAAATGCATTGCAATGTAAACATAACCTGTGTTTACTTCCTGGTTATTATCAACACGAGGACATTATCGGCAGATACTATTGAAAGGTACTTTGATAATGATATTTTTAAATTTGGGAGTCTTACAAAGAGGCAGTGTATGAACGAAGATAGCGATAAGTGGTATCAAAAATCGTTACTGTTTTGTTTAATCACATTAAACTTTAGCATTAGTTCTCTATTCTTTGTTAAAACATGTGATGGGTCTATCGCAGAAATTACATAATACAGAGTTTAACAATGTTCAGTTTCATCAAAGATTCATGAAGTTTTAATGGGCCTTTGAATTGATAAAAAAAATTAACACTACAATTATTTGCAGATAAGTATAGTTATGCATATTTTAATGACCCCTTCGTAATAGGCAAATGATGGAATACAATTTTGTATATTAACAGCTTTGCAAGTATTGCAGTTAAATATATCTTCAGTTCAATGTTTTTTAATTATTCGTGTTCAAAATTTAAGGCTTGTGTTTTAATGAATGTTAAATAATAATGCTTTAGAGGCTGTCTCATTGCCTAACGCCGAAGAGCCTGAATCAAAATCTTGAATTTATCAGATAATTGCTGTTATCTTTCCGTTATCGATTAGATGGATAACTTTTTTCCCAAGACAAATTTGTTCTATTAAGGGCTGATTACGCATAATAAACTTGCATAATGTTCATTGCCGACACCAAAATTATAAGTTAATTTAATATTAAAGGTTATGGAAAGGCCCACTATTAAAGCTTATTCTCACATTTCTGTAAGCTTTCATAACCAATTCTTATCGAACGACGCTCGTAAAATACAGAAACTTGTAAAAATTTCGTGAATATTCGAAAGATTATGAAGTTTGGTAAAATTACTGCAGAAGTTGAGAATTCAGTATAATGCGCTTAATGTTTTCGCGCAATTTTACTTAACTTGAAACTAAATTTTACATTTTATAAAAGGCACTTCACAAAACACTTGATAGATAAAAATAGAACATTTTATTATCACTGAACGAGTTGAATACAATAGGTTGATACCTGTAGCGCACCCAAAAAATTTTCGGGGGGGGGGGGAGTCCATGATTGGAATTCCCCCAACTCGTATCATACCTCAAGACAACACCAATTGATTCTTCTGATTTTGTTAACAAAAAACAGTAAAATTATTGAATTAACAATTACATTAATTAATAAAGTAAATTGTTAATTACAAGTACTTAATTAAAATTTTACGTTATATATATATAGGATTATCATCAATCGAAAAACTCAAGGGCTTTGGGGGGTATCCGGACCCCTGGACCCCTTTTGTGCGTCACTGGTTGATATCATTTCACGTAAAGATAGTGTTTTTGGTTAGAACGGAATTCGCAGTGCCGATTTACGCTCATTTCGGGCCCTGGGCGCAGAAGATCTACAGTCCCCCTTGTCACTGGCTGATCGAAATTTATGCCCAGAAAGGATTTATTTAATTTCTTTTCTGGACAAAACTTGTGTGTATACTCTAGATGTGTGCATCATTTTTTATATTACTTTGATGACTGCTTCATGTTGGTTGCCACTTTGGGGGGCAATCGCCGTTTCCCAAAACGCAGGGACCGTCGCTACGTTTTGGAGCCATCGACCCCACCCCCTTTTCCCACCCGAAGGGGTCACTGGTTTATCCGTACAGAACTGGGCTTTGGGGAAGATCAGCACTGGAAGAGGTTACCTCAGATTCCAGCCAATCAAGCAGCATTTTAGTTTTCAGAAATATTTTTATTAGTAAGAAAGTTACCTTTTTTTGTAAAGAATCTTAAGTAGAATATAGATTGAACAATTTATTTTCAAATACAGGCAACTGTAGTAAACTGAAATGCGTGTTGAGTTATCAAGTTCCAATGATGAATTTTGATGGACTGCTTTCATGTTTTGCAACAAAAGATAACTTAAAACTATTCAATCTGAAGCTTCATGGTAGATTATCACTAGTTGTGGTTATAACCAAAAATGATTACCTAAAAGATAGGGGGGGTGGGGAGAATTAAGGAAAAAAATGCTTGAAGGAAAAGGATTTGAAAATATGTATACGAATAAATTTTGTACACAAAAACTAAAAGTACAAATCCTACATGGAAATTTTTCTACGAAATCTGTTGTGGCAGAATGGTCGTTGCGAACTCGTAGCTGGTAAAGCCACAGTCTTGGTGTCACTGAAAACTTGCCGTGTGGATGTCCTGTCGTTATAGGGAGAAGTAGGGTATCAAAGTATCGTTCACTGCATTCGATTGCCTCCCAAAATAACGAAATCTGTCGAAAATGATCCTCATAAAGATTTAAAATCTCGTGCGACAATAATAAACAGTGAAATTATCGCCGCTTGTCAGAACGCCGAAACAGATGATTAAATTTGAAAAGCATTGATCAGTAACGGAAAAATTAACTGCAATTGTATTTTAAAGCCTATAATCATAAAAGCTTTCCGTCATTATTCTACTGAAGTACTTATTTAATACGGCAATAATGAATGGATCATTTTATAAACCGATTTACAATATTTAATTTTTTTTTTTTTTTTTGTCAGGGGGTAGACACTTTTCTAGGGTGCGGGCGACTGTTAATTGTTTCAAGGAGTTGCGGTCCACCCAGTGTCAGTGACGCACACAAGGACGGGGGAGGGTGCACGAGTCCTGATCCTCCCTTATAACCCTTCATTTTTTTCCGATTCATTATGGTCCCATGTATATAGTATGTAAAATATTATGAGTATTTGATATTAGTAATATTTTTATTTATTAATTTTAATTATTCGTTCAGTAATTTATTTTTTGCTTCTGACAATCGATAAAATAAAAAAAATGTGTTTGGCTGCTTATTGGGGTATGATACGAGAATGTTAGACCTTCAACCCTCCACCCTTTCCCTTTAAAAATACTTGTGTACGCTACTGCCCAATGTCGTAGGCAGGTAAGGAAAATGTTATTATTATAACTTAATAATAAGTATGGAATATGTACTTACGTACAGAACTAAAATAAAAAAAAAAACACTTTTAAAACCGCGTTTGAAGCTAAACGCAAGATACAAACTTAAAAATAGCCCCAAATATAATTATATCAAATGATACATTTTTTTTTTGAAACTATTCAAAATACATTAGATAAAAAAAAATGTTTTATTTTTTTTATCTTAAGTTAGTTTTTGTTGTTATAATAGTCAGTGGAAGGCTTAGTCTGTGCACTGTCAGCCAATCTTGAATTTTCGTATAATAATTACTAACTGGTAAAATTTTTAGACGGTCACTCCAAAATGTCTTGGCAGTCCACCGGTCGATCGCGATCGACGTAATGCCCACCCCCGCTTTTAGTGATCTTTGTTAGTTCTCATTTTCTTACCTGTTTTATTTTTTACCTATTGACTTCATCTGTTCTAATTCATTAAAAAAAATTACCTATTACAAATGTATGTTCATTATGTGAACATGTGTTTCGGGTTTTATCAAAGTATTCAAATCTCTGAAGAATAACCATGATCCAGTGAACTATTCCAAAAAGCAAAAACTTTTGTATAAAAAATGTCTTAAGATGAAAAGTTGTATATATTTGAATCAAGCACTTTCATGTTTACTAAGTTGGTCCTGGGCATTCCAGAATAGCTTCCTTAAATGAAATGAAGAGAATTATTTAGGATCATGCATAAAGAACGAATGTTTTTGAGATAGCTGCATAAGAAAATATTTACTATTCTCTCTTGGGGGGGGGGCGATGTTGCAAGGAAAAACGCATTCTTGGTCTTCTCTGATCCCTACCTCTTCGCCGTTTGAGGTGACATTGTCCAAAAGCTAGCGCCTTAGCAATTTCTGGGTGTTCCTGCAGATGTTTTTCTACATTGAAAGAAAAAATCGGTGTTATTTATTGTAAACTACAATAATTTAATTTCTAGTATTCAAATTTTGTAATTTTGTGAGTGAATTGCATAGGACTGTTAATGGAAAGTAAGCAATCTACTTTATTCTCTATTTAGTTTTCTTAATTTCATTCTTTTTACCTATATTATTCGTCACTTTAAATACAAAAGTTTACTTTGGGATTATTCCATATATTGTTAAGTAGGTATCGAAGGTTCAGAATTTTTCAAACATTATTAATGTGATATCGATATTTCTTTTTCTATAGAAACAGAGGTGCACTTTTACAAAATACTCCCTAAGAATTAACATGTTTTCAAGTTTCTGAAATTACTTTAGTTCAAAAACTCTTATATTTCAACTACCGTAAAATCCGGCGCATAACGCGCACCTGTACTTCTAAGCTACAATTTTTTAATTTTTAGGTATAATCACCGTAAGTTAAAACTTAGTTCGATTAACTATTACAAAAGGGGTTTTTTTTAAATATAATTTATTACTATGCTTATCCTTTTGTCTATTTCTAAAACTCTCGTTTTTATACCCGGCGTTTAACGCACACCCGTACATCTCCCCTTTTAGTTAAAAGGTGCGCGTTGTACCCCATATTTTACGGTGTAATTATATAAAAGGTAGTAATTATGCTATTAATTGTATAGCAAACTTTAACTTCCGAAATGAATTGAATTCATTTTAATGCAATTTGTAACACAATTGAAATTTCTTGCATGAATTATTTAATTTCTTACATTGAAAATGTTATGGCCGTGATAGTCGAGCGGTCTTGATTGGAACTCACGAGAGACTGACATAGTTTCTTTGAATGTGGTTTCTAGTCCTAGTGTTCCGTAAGACCCATCCAATAAATCTGATGCCCAAATTTCTTAGCGTTAAATTCTGTGTTCTAGGTGTTAAATTTGTTGCTGCAGGTGTTGCTTCGTTACTTGATTGCGGTTTAAAGTGCTTCTCTTGACCTCAAAAATATGTTCAATGTATTACAAAAATTAATCTACCAGGACCCCCCCCCCCCCAATAGGAAGATGAGAATTTCAGATGTGTAAACTGTGTATCTTATATCCTCCAAAAGTAATTTATCGTGGTATATATTCTTTCTTTAATAGGCTCTAGGTATGTATTAGAAAAGTAATAAGCGTGTTGGATATAATCTGAAAGCAGTGGGATCAGATCAGGGTCCACGAAATTCATTGCGTCTAAGGGCTACACTTTTACGCCTGTCAATTAGCCTTAGCCGTGGCACCATGCAGGCGACAGTACGATAGCAGAATATGCATTCTAAAATAAAGTAGGATAAAGTAATGCAGTCTAGGCTTAATATTTTGGCACCTTTTTAGCAAAACTCACGAAAATAAAAAAAAAAAATTTGCTGCAAGACGGTTTGTCCGTTGAACAAGTCTAATGCGATGTAAAATTTGAATTGCTTGCAGTTAAAAAAGGTTGCTAGACAGAAGGAATAGTATAAGGCCGAAGGAAAACATTCTTGAAGGAGCATTGATCGTAATGTCCCTCACCCGCTGATTATTAGTCGAAAGTTGTTTGAATCCCTTCATCCCCTGGTCAGTTCTCTGAATTTTCAGGAAAAGGGGTCATAAGTCAACGTAGTACCTGGAAATTGAAGGGCAAGGTCTTTTGTAGTAAATTTTTACGTTCGGAAAAGAATTGTCTGAAATGGTGTGTGAATGTCCGAACTATTCCAGGCGTGTAGCTAATAATAGTTGGTCTCCTTTGAAAAACTATTTTCTGAATGGGGCTTTTTAAAATTTCACTACCTTTTGAAATTGAGGGGGGGGGGGATCGAAATTATCAGCACGGTGAAGAATTTTGCTAATTATTTCTTGACTTCTAATATAGAGGTTGGCCATTTTAAAAAGTTACGTTAATAAAACTCGCTATACAATTTAATTATTGTGAAATAGCTGGAACTCGCACCTCATAATTATCTTAAAATTGCTCATGTGTACATCCTTATTTGGAATGTTTACATAATGCATGTCACATAAAAGTTTGTTATGGGGAAATTTTAAACTTGGTCCTATTTATCGTATAAAAAATGAATTTATATTAAAATGTACATTAAATTAATAGTTAATGCATTGCTTTTATTTTTTTAAATTTGAAATTGAAGTTTTAAAGATGGGAACCTAACTATTAGCGATCGAACTCGTCTATTGTTTAACAGATTATCAAATTAAAAAATAATCAGACCATGTTAACACGTTCCAAATAACCAAAGGTAAATAAATTAGGGTTGAATGAGAAATTTTAATGCAGTAATGGTAAAACAAGACTAATTTTTTTGCGTATCCTTCTACTACATTTCCGAGATGTCTTTTTAATTTAGATTTGTTTGTGAATCGGCGTGTTGCAAGTTTTCCTTATTTTGATATCTATCTATCTTTCCCTTAAATAATTTGATAGTCGTCATTCTTTCAATCGGTACAAGATTTCCTCTTTCCTGTAAGCGATCACGCTAGATTATCTTGTCACGATTATAAACTTAGTGGACATATTATTTTTGTTAGACGAGCCATGGATCTTGAATCTTCATTCGGTATAAGATTGGGGAAAATAAGTAGAGCTAGTTTATACTCGGGTGTCTCTTCACTTAACCATAATTCAGAATGGAAAGACTTATTTAAAACTTAACCGAGATGTTTTGCTACAGCATTATGTATTCAATATCATTTATGGAACGCATGTAAGAATTTTTTTTGGAAATTGTTTATAATTTTCTCATAGAAGTTAAACTGCTGAGAGAATCTGTGTTATTCATCTTTCGAACAATCTGTTGAAAAGTATAGTTTGATGTGAAGCTAAATTATCAATTTATGGAACCCTCCCTCTGTGAAAGCTGCAATTGCCTACAATTTCAGCCCGGATCGAAATTTACTTATTTTAAACAAATATAATTTTAGGAAAGAGGTAGGGTTTGTGTAATACATTGAATATATATAAAATTCAGAATTAAAAAGTTCACACACAGTAGCGCACACAGGAATTTTCGGGGGTGGGGATCGAGGGTCGAAAGTTCGCCATTCTCGTATCATACCTCAATACGCCACCAAACATTCTTTTGATTTTACCTATTGTTAGGAACAAAACGGTAAAAATTTATTATTCATTAAATAATTAGCATTAATTAATTACAAATATTTAATTAAATTTTGCGTACTATATTCACAGAATTATAATCAGTCGAAAAAATAAAGGACGGTGACGGGTGGCCCGTGGACTCCCCTTGTGTTTATCATTGTCCGCACATAATGAAACTTTAAAGTGAACAACTTTAAGAAGGGTCATAGACATGTATCGAAACTTACGCAATTTGCTATTGAATTTCATCTTGTGGCTACTTAATTGCTTATAATTTGGAAACTCGAATGTCAGGCTATCCTAAGTCGGTATTTTATTTTTAAATTAAGTTTTAGTGACTTTCAAGAATAACGTTCATTAACTATATTCCAGTTTCTTTTTTGAGTGTGCATTTTGATTTGTGTTTTCGGAAAATGCTTTGTTGCTCTCCCTTGGAACACAAAATTTTAAGCGAAAGAAGATATGTACGTGGAAAACGTAGAAAAGGGTGTGTTCTGTTTATTTCCTCAACGATCTACTATTCTTACAATCAATGCATATTTCTCTTCCCTTCCCCTTTTCTGTGTGCCCCTTTCCAGGAACTTTCCGCATTTTCTCCCCACTTGGGGGATCTGTCTTCTTGGAATGTGTTTGATCTGCCCGAACGACTGTTTTGGGGGTCAAGTTCTCGAAAGTTCAATTTTCCCACCACGGGTTAGTGGAATCCTACCCACATTTCGTTAGAGATCGCCATGATTGGCGATTTAGATGGTTGCGAATTTCAGTGGCGCACACAAGAGGGGTGTCCTGGGGGTCCGGACACCCCCCAAAGCCCTGAGTTGTTTTTTTTTGATTGATCATAATCCTATACATAAATAAACGTAAAATTTCTTGAAATTAATAATTTATTTTATTAGTTAGTGCTAATTATTAATTCAATTCTTTACTTTTTTACTTTTTTTTTGTTGACAAAATCAGAAGAATCAATTGTTGTCTTGAGGTGTGATACGAGTTCGGGGACTCCCCCTTGAAAATTTTTTGTGTGCGCTACTGGAGAGATCTGTTATTAAACACTGTCGTACACCTTGCAAACCCCCCTCCCCAGTACCGATTTAAGCTCGTTTCGGGCCCTGGCGCAGATCTGCAGGCCCCATTGGCACTGAGGGATCGAAATTTATAACCAGAAAATCTGGTTAAGTCCAGCTTATCCGGGCTCCAAGCGCCCAATGGATGAACTGGCACTGCATAGACCTACAGTTTTTCAGCAAGAATCCCCCCCCCCTTCTCCCTGATAAATGTTTAATTTGTACCATAAAAAAATTACACCTTGATGCTTTTTAAAATATACCCCAACCCCCTTTCTATTAAAGCTATCTGTGTACGCTATTATCATCAAATATTGCTATTATAACTGGTATGTCTCGATTTCTTTATGAAATTAAAAAGTAAAACAATTGTTTTTCAAATTCATTAAGAATTTTTATATGCAACTCTTCTACATAATTTTCTCAATTGAAAGCAGCTATAGCAGATGATATAGTAGTGTTTTTGGTCCCAAACTTTTGGCCGGTGTTCCTTCTGTCAAATCAATAGATTAGACATCTGATGCCACTAAAGACCTGCCGTGTAGATGGATGGCTTGTTGCACGTTATATCTGTTGGATTGAAAGTCCTCGCATTGGCGTGGTGTGGAAGTTTGAGTGGGTTTCAGATCAGGTGTCGTCCTTATCACGTGACCGTGATTCAAAGTTGGATCTCCATCGCCAACAATATTCGTGTTGCTTAAGTGTATGACGTAAATTAAAATCAATCAATCAACCTGTAGAAAAAAGATAGAATTCCTCCAATCCTTTTTCCAAAGAAAAAATGCGCATAGTTCAGTAGCGCACACAAAATTTTTTCAAGAGGGGAGTCCATGGTCGAAAGGCCCGCAACTCGTATCGTACCTCAAGACGACACCAATTGATTCTTCTGATTTTGTTAACAAAAAACGGTAAAAAATAAATTATTGAATTGATAATTAGCATTGATTAATAAAATAAATTGTTAGTTACAAGCACTTAATTAAATTTTACGTTATATATACATACATAGGATTATCATCAATCGGAAAAAAAACTCAAGGGCTTTGAGGGGTGTCCGGGCCCCAGCCCTCCCCCCCCCCACCTTGTGGGCGCCACTGGACTAGTTCATCAGAATCTACAGCCTGTTCTTTAATGTAACTTTGAATTTATGTAAAATTGTTTTGTGTATAAATAAAAAGAATTCTTTTCAAATTTAAGTATCACTGCATGTTTGGATCTCTTTCTATATGGCCGCAATAGTAAAGTAGTAGCAACCGCGTATTTTTGGCCAGAGTTTGAGTCTTGAGAGTCATGATGCTACAAAAGACTCGCCGTGTAGAGGAGCTGATACATGTCAAATTGAGTCCCGAACCCAATCAAGGTGTGTGGTGTGGAAGTTTGGTTTAGGTGTCGTCTTCGTCACCTATCGTGATTCAAAATTCCAGTGTATACATGTAAGTAGCCCCCGTGTACTGTATTTTAATATTTTCGATGTTTTCTAAATTAGGTAGCCTCGAGCCGTTTAGTGATTTATCAACTAATTTATAAGATCAATTTGTTTTCAGAATTTCTTTGCGAAATTGAATTTTATGATGAGTGATCATTTACGTCGCACTGTTCTGCTACTCGAAGGCTTTTGGCGACAGACCTCGTAATTTTGGACCGTGGTCAAGTGACGAGAACGACACCTGAGCTGGTACCCCCTCTCCTAACTACCACACCACACCAACGGGAGAATTTTATGACAGACGCACTCTTAACTTTGAAAGATTCTATGCTTATTGATGGGCTCTTTTCGTAGTATTTCAAAGAAAATTGCATTTAATTCAAAACCTCGAATCCATTTGAAATAATGTAAAAATTAAACTACTCTCGACACTGCTATTGAAAAATCGCCACTTAAAAAAACTGAGATTTCATGCATGAAATTAACAAGAATAATCCCATATGATCCGAGAGGGGGAGCAGTGCTTGTAATCTTGTTTTTCGAAATTTATAAATGCTGTGTGTGTATAATTTTTAAGATGGAAGATAAATATGTTGCGTAAATTTGGGAATAAATTATATGGAGCATTTAGAAAATCTTAGAAAATGCTGAATTTTGGATTGCATATAAGCCACACATTGACTGCTCTAAATATACTTGTATTGTCTTTCCTAGTGTAAAAAAAAAATCATTTTAATATTTATTACGTCTGCACAAACTTTTATTCTCGACTACTATAAATTGTGGAAAATAATGTATCTAAATCGTAATGGTATTCACACGAATTGAAGAAATACCTTCTTTCAGTTTCGTAGCTTTCCCATCCGTCTTCAAACTGTTTGAAAATGATTCAATAAATATGTTGAGGTTTTTTTGAGAACCTGCGTTATATTTTTGATTTTTAAGAAAAATTCGCTCATACTGTTGGGAACAATTCGCTTTTTAACGAGCTTGATTCGCACAAACCGAAACCAAAAGTCCAATACAGAAACGACAACTGCTCGTACAAGAATCGAAACTAAACCACGTGAGTGAATTAAGCTAACCCAAAAACCGTCCGCTCTTTCATTAACCATGCGAAACGTGTTGCCAACCGAGAAAGGAATTCCTTGGCTAGAAAGGAGAGGGGGAAAAAGCCTCTTATAAAGAATTTTTTTTATCAGGTTGAACTAAGAACCTAACCAGACAGGTGAATCGCTGGTGCTTTTAAGAATGGGCATTTTCTTTCATCTTCGGAGTGAGAGGGGAGGAAGGATACTTATAGTGATCTTGAAATCCGGCTTCCACGAAACTTGCATTCCTTTCTCGCAGCTAACCAATCGGAGGAGACCAAACATCTCTCTCACGAGGTCGTGTCCTCTGAAAGACCCTAGCTTCTGACTGGTGGGTGGCTGCTTGAGAAAGAGTCTCACTTTTTATATTCGCTATACGATTGTCACTTTTTTGGTATAAAATTTGTTGTATATCCGCACGCTTATATATAATTTTATGGGAGACTTAAGTTCGCACTCGCATAAATGTTTCAGGATTTGTTATAAAAAATTTCGCAAACTATAATTTGCGTAGAACTTGTTTCTTTCCAATTTAATCAGAATTTAAAGATTCTAAATCAGTAACTTGAAAGATCGCAAATGAAAGACAAGTTCCAAGATATTAATACTGTAGTACACAGGGGTCAGTGAATAGTGCCCCGCAAAGAGTTTATTTACAGCCTTCCTAGGCAGTGAGGAAATGTTTTCTATATTTGGATCAACATTTGTCGGCAGTCCCGATTTAAGCTCATTTTGGGCCCTGTGTGCAGATCTACAGGCCCCCTTGGAACTAGAGGATCGAAAGTTATTACCAGAAAATCTGGTAAAGTCCAGCTTATCCGGGCGCCTGCCCCTAGCGCCCAATGCATAAACCGGCACTGTTTGTCCGCAAAATTTTTCTTGCATGTAGATCAGAGGTTCCCAAACTTTTTGTCTCATAGACCCCTTGCCGTTTTTCGGTTTCGGGTAGACCCCTGCTTACGTAATATTGATTTTTTGCAAATTTATCAACTTAAATGTCTTTTTGATGTCTACTACTTACTTTAAAAGAATTAAATCTCTGCGAATTAAATTTAAATAAAAATAAATTAATCCAATACATAAAACATTTTTTTCATAAAATAACTGAACAACAAATGTTTTTAATGAGAGGGATGAATCTGATGCTTCAATAAAAAAAATTTTAATATTTATATCAGTCTAGTCAAATTTAACCCTAAACCTCCTTTGTTAGTAAGTGTCCAGTCACAAGCCCCTCTCCCTTCTTTTTTTGTTTTTGAGATTGGCAAACTCGCTGAAACTCCCTCTCACTAGGAAAAGCAATTAAAAACTTTCTCATAATATTCCATAATTCGCGACAAATAACAAGAATGTCTTTTAAAAGCTGAACTTGTTGACATTAGTTTTTAAGCTTTATTTTAAGATCGCTAGGGCCTATTCTGATCAGTTCCTATTGTAATATGACATTTTTTTTTCAATGTGACTATATGAATTTATTGCACACTCTGTGGTATTGCTATAAAAATAGCAATCTCAAACCTAGTTTTAAAATCTGAGTAAATGTTATTTAAACATGGAAACTTGGGCTAAAATGTCCTGACAGATAGATTGTCTGTAACAAATTGAGAAAATTCGTGACGTCCAATATTATACTTCTTCATTTTAATTCTGGAAATAAATGCTGAAATGTTCCTTGTTTTAACAAAATTTATGCTATCACCTTGTTCCCACAAATTAACCTCACTAAACTTAGTAATTAAATTGATAAAATCTGCTTTCCACTAGATCAATTTTTTTTTTAAAGATTAAAGTCACGATCTGGTTTGATGAGAGCCACTATTATAGACCCCCATTTACACCTCATAGACCCCCAAATTATTTTTTCTCAGGCGTGGACCCCTTGCAGGTTGTCATTGACAACTTTGGAATCACTGATGTAGATCAATGGGAACAAAAATAAATGAAAGTTGGCTGACGTTAACTTGCTGGCTGGGAGGGAAAATTTCAACAAATAGTCTCGCTCCTGATTTTAATAAAATTGTAGAAAAACGTGATATAGCGTACATTTATCCCGTACCGATTCTGATTAACTGTGCTTGTTGCTGTAGATGGTATGGAATTAGCCCATTAAATAAATTGAATAAAACTACCACTGTTTTACTTATATTTATCATAGTACAATTTATATAACTTTTCTGAAATTTTCATAGTTTATGAATGAATGCAATTTTTTTAAAAATGGGTATGGCCTTCAGGTATCCTCCAGTTCGAAAGTGTAGCTTTTGAGGTAAAACAATAGCTCACCCCTTTTCTAGTACGATACTCACAGGGTTGCGTGGCAGGAGCGGACACTTTGAAACTTATCGTGGTTTGAGCAGACACATCCCCCCCCCCCATCTTAGAACAGATTCGATTACCGAATAACAAGGATAAATACATTTTTGCCAATCAAATTTAATTACTTGTATTAAATTGTTAAAATGTTATAGTGCGAATACCTTTTAAACATAGCGAAATGTAATAGAAATAAAAACTTTCAGAGAAATATTTAAAAATTAATAGTAACAATATAGTGAAAGGTATGAACGAGTTTCAGGAATTTTGTGGAAAACTGTATTTTAGAGTCAAATAAATATTAGAACAGGTGCAATAGCCATACAATTAATTAGTTTCATGAAAGGAAGTAAAAATAAATATCTTGCACCTGGTATTTATTTTTATTTCCTTTCATGAAACTAATTAATTGTATGGCTATTGCACCTGTTCTAATATTTATTTGACTCTAAAATAGTTTTCCACAAAATTCCTGAAATTCGTTCATACCTTTCATTATATTGTTACTTACTATTTTTAAATGTTTAAAATGTATTCGCACTATAACATCTTAACAATTTAATACAAGTAATTAAATTTGACTGGCAAAAATGTATTTATCCTTGTAATTCGGTAATCAATCTGTTCTAAGATGGGGGGGGGGGATTGTGTTCGCCCAGCCCACGAAATGTTACGTGTTCGCTCCAGCCACGCCACCACTCACAGAACCAATCGAAATGGACAATGCTAGAGATACGGCTTTGTGTTACCTGGATAAACTTCTTCAATAGCTATGTGGAATATTTTAAGTCCAAACGTGGCTTAAAACCAGTAACAATGTTAAGTCATCGTGAATAAAAAGGAATTTATTTAATTTGCCTGATTCAGTGTTTTATTGTGTACAAATGCATAGGCCTTCGGTGCTGTGAATTGACATATGAGGAATTCAATAAATTTTCGGTTATATGCTTGTGTAATTTTTTAACAGCTAATTATGACCGATTTTTATTATCACGATTACATAAGCGAGCGCAGTGGAACATCTTGCTACGTTTCCAAAATTAACATATATGAAGCAAGGGAAATTTTTCAAATATTAAAATCTAGCCTTTTAATTTTGATCTAATGTTCGATCCAGTATTATGAGTTGTTGACGTGATTTCAAGCTATAAAATTTCCGTTATGCAGTGCTCATTCTGCTTTTCTTCGGTCCTTTATTCTCCTATGGGAAGAATTTTCTGGTATTTTTGCCCCTGTTTTCCCCCCTGTGGGATATTGAATGTTCTCACAAATCCCTCTCCCATTCAATCTTTAGCATGGAGGTTTCCTTGCAACACTATGAACGGAAACGCGTAGTAAAGGTTGAGAAAAGTCCTTTCCCCCTCCCGCCCGGAATTCCCCGCGAGTCGTGACGCGCATGCGCGATTTCTTCATTCACCATCGTAATGGAGTGTGCGGAGAGGAAGGGAACTAAGAAAACATATTGGGTGGAGTCCACACCCTAACGTGGGAAAGTTTTTTATATTCATTTGGTTTTGTTCCATTTCTGCCCTTTATATTACAGTGTAAAATACTGATCTCTTCCTGCGTGGGTGGAATGAAAAAATGAGTATTTGACAAAAAGAAGTTTATCATTACATCTTGAAATTTAAAACAAATTTTAATTTAATTTTTGTGTTTATTAATTTGTTTGGGGGAAGTTTTGATACAATCAAACTTTTTGAGATGATTTTCGAAAATTAATGGGCTTAGAACGTTACGTCGCAAAGATAGAAATACTTTTTGTTTCCTCCTTTACACTTGAAACGTTTACCGATATGCTCTTTGAGTATTCCAGTTCTCTCTTGCTACTCGCTTCAGTACACATTGGCAGCCCATTGTTTCAGTTTTGCTAAGAAAATTAAAATTCTTATTGTCCAAATTGTGGGATGGTTTTTAAACATTTACTGATATTCACAAAGATGTGAAATGAAATCAGTTACATGCGTGCACGGACGTCTTAAGGCATGGGCCCAGGGCCTCGGCCACAGTGGGGAACGTCTCTTTCTCTACTCAAGATCACGAATTTCAATGTTCAAATGTTGTTTCCGGTTGTATTCTTCGAAAAACTGGTAATTTCGGAGTCAATTTGCTATATACAATGACCATCGTCCATGTATAGGCCTGGGCCTATTGCCAAATACCATCATTACTCATTAGGTCAAAATGCGGTAGTGTTGTTTTGTGTGATTGTAAGTCATGCACATTTATTTGTATCGGGTTATTGCTTATGAGTTGTGCACTGTCTACTTTTATGTGTCATAGATAAAGCCTGCATTTGTGTAGGAGCCAAGGACCTACTTTTGTTGATGGGCCCAGGGCCTCGTGAAGTCTTATGACTTCCCTGCATGTGTGTGAAAAAAGTAAGCCGTTCAAAACCGCGCACTTCGTAGAATTCGATGGCTGTGGTACCCTACTGGTGAAGGTCACGGACGCATTTCCGGCTTGTCATGAGTTCGAACCTAGTGTCACTGAAGATACACCATGCAGAGGGTGCTAATGCTCGTTAAATCTGTCGAGGTTCAATGACCTCCCGTTGGTACAGTGTGGAAGTTAAGAGAGGAGTTGCCCGCTCGGATATCGTCTTCGTCACTTGGCTCAATTGCGAGGTCCGTCGCCAAAAGCCGTGCTGTGTTGCGTTGATGCGAAGTCAATAAACACTCACTTGGAAAAATTCGATTATCCAGAACACTGAGTAATGTACAATTGTATTTTAATCGACGTTCTTCAGTGACTTCTAATCTGTTTGTTCTATAAAATAAAACGCGTTGGATATTTTGCGTATTAATTTCTAGACATCAAATTATAAATCTGTTACTCAATGAAAATTATTTTTAAAGAATTTTTTATTTTTGTTTTACGTGAGCATTTTTCAATACAATTTCTAAATTCCAATTTTTGTGCTGACATTTTCGTCTCTGAGGCTTTCACTAAGTCGATCCCCTTATTCCCTCACTTGAAAGAAAAACCACCTTCGTCTTTGTGTGTGAAGAATATTGCATGTGACTCGCATCTTTTCTATATCGTGACCATGTACTTTCAACAATATTTCTTCCTCGCAAAATCCGTGTATAAACAGCCTAAACATCTCGCGTCGTTTACAAACACGGCTAATAGAGTTACACTTCTTTCCACGTACCAAATTTCGTTCTAAGAATACGTTCCTGATAACTTCCCCGACTCAACTTCCGCTCTTCTCTGCATGACACAGATACATTTAGAACAACTCTCGTCTTTCTGACTCGGGTCTTTTTTCCTCCTCTTCCCCCTCCTTTACATGCTTGTGACTACAACTGTGAGATGAGTTTGTACTCGTTTCCGGTCCGTTAAGTAAAGATGGGGCTTGAAGGGTTTTTAATGTACTTTTTAGAGATCGTATTCCATGCGTTTGAAATTATTTTTCTACGTTCAGGTTGTTCGCTTTGGATTAACTGTTTGCTCCTTAATTGGAGTTGATGTTAGATTTACAATAGATTATATATATATATATACAACCTTTGGAGAATGAGGACTATAAATACTTCAAAACCGCAGGATTTTGTTGTATAAATAAAACTCTCAATGAAAATAGTTTATCTTGTGTTGCTTAGCAAATAATTAAATTTAGTACAGCTGCGTACCATTCAAGAATAACTCTTTTGTTACGAGATTGTTGCTTTGAAATTTAAATAGTTCACCCTTTGCATACGCTGTTCCCATTTTGAATTTGATATGCTTTAATTATTTTTTCTTTCTCTAGTAGTTTGGTCAGTCTTTGTTGAGATAGTACGCAGTTAGGTCAAAGGTGTAGCTACCGTCGTATCCATGATACGGGGCCCCAAATTGTGTGGGCAAAAAACCGTAAAATGTTAAGAGGCTCCAAGAAAAGGCCCCAAGGAATTTTGATACTGGGCCCATTAGGATTAGCTAACCAGCACCAGTGGGGTCGATGCTCCTCAAATATGTAGGGGCTCAAATGTCCTCTCGTTGGTGTGGAGGTTAAGAACGAGTGTTACTTCGGGTGTCGTCCTCGTCACTTGTCTGTGGTTCAAAGTTACGAGGTCAGTCACTAATAGCTCCCGTGCTGCTTTTGTGAGACGTTAATATTACTCACCTACTCTTTGAGATCGTAACTGAAAGTCTTATTCTGATGTAAAAATAAATCGCAATGCTTGCATGTATTTTTTATATCTTGTGAATATGACTGTCAAATTAAGATTTTTTATGGATAGTTTTTGTGAAAACATGTATATAAATAAATTAAATGATGCAATTATTCCGTGACTAGTGATTCAATACAAATATTCCCAACATCCGCCAAAATACTATTTAATATTTACAACATTATTTATCGCCAGCTATAAACACTACGAATTAAGAAACAAAAGAATTTCAGCGAGAAGAGCTGACTATACGTTCCGAGAAAAGGTATATAAATCCTGAATGAAGAGCAGTGCCATCTATGGGATAGTATGGGAAATATAATTTCTCTGAAAGTGCGTGGTCATGGCCTTTTGCCCGTAAGGGTAGTCGGTCATCATTTGGAACAAAAAAATGGAGTTTACTTCCGGTTGCACTTCCTGTCTTGCAGTATTGTAATATTGGTAATTTTATGAACTATATTGTTCCTTTTTTGTGCATCACAGAAAATTCATGTTTTTTTATGGTTCATCTAGGATATGTGCAGTTATAAATTTGTGCGCTATTTTCAACGTAGAATACTCAAATAAAATTTTTTTCACTATGCTTATAAATGGATGAATGAATTGATTGCACTTTGTGGCTTAACCACAAGGATTCATATTGACTCGGTTAGATGTGAATTAGCACTTGACCGAAGTTGGGTATTACACAAGACCAGTTGGGACCTCGCTAAATTCAAATCTAATATATTCGTAGATTTTCAATAAAAATAAAGGTGTCTGCAAAGTAGAATAGTTGGTTTTATGTTTGAAATTAAGTATGTGGCTTCAAAACAGGCAAATTTGCAAGTTCCGTGGGCGGATGGACTAAGTTTTCTGTGAAGCCCCTTAATATGGACATGATAAAACTAAAATTCTCAACAATTTTAAAGGGAAAGCCAAGTTTTTCCTATGTGTGCTTCACTCGTATCTTTTTTAATAAAAATTTCTAGCATCCTCTTTTGAAAATGTTTAGACATTTTCCCAATACTTGGTAATTTTCATTTTAAGTCTTGTAAAAATAACGGAATTTTTTAAATCGTGCTAGGATCTCTATCCTGTATAAAGCTGAGCATTGGTAAATTCATATGGTTGTTGTTTGATAGCTTTAAAACTAATCAAAAATATCTGTCAGGAAAAGTGTAAAGAACATAAATGTCTTGTTGTTATTTAAAAACTATATATTTTTATTTTTATAACTTTATATATATATATGAATGTTTTTCTTAATATTTCTTTTTGATTTTTAGGATGGTCTTATTCAATTCAATGAAGGTGCTGCAGGGGCTGATCAAAACGCCGAAGACCCGTGGCCCTCTATGAAGAACCTCCTCTGTATTGGAATCAGTGCCTTGGGTGCCATCACACTCGGAGCAGTCCTACCAATTCTGAAGAGAAATTAGTCCTGACTGTACTTTTCCTTCCTTGGTGGACTGGACAAATGATTCCTATTTTGGAGGCCAGCATGATAAAAAAAACTGGAATCTTCGGCGGCTTCCAATGGAAATGGTCTGTTTTCTCAAAATAGACGCTTCAAGGTTATTTACACCCTAGATTTCATTCCTTAATTTGGAGCAGCCATCACAGTGGAAAGAGGGGTTTATTTTTTAAGATACGTATGTTTAAACACGCTTTTGTCACCCTTAAACATAGTGAAAAGCTAATGTTATAGGGAGGAAGATTTTTTATTTTGTTACTTGTAATGTGGCTTTAGTTTAAGTATTTCTTGTCTGCTTTTGATGAAATAGAAAGCATCTACTGAGAAATGACTTACACGTAATGCATAGTCATAGCAATGAACAAGGAGAAAAATTACTACCATGTACGCCTATATTAAGGAAACAGACTATAAAGGATTATGCCCACTCAAGGACCAAAGGAGTGGATGAAGTGAATCTCATTATGTTGTGTCCAAATCAATTTATAAATACACATACACAAGTACCTCATCGTCTGAGTTTATTTGGAACTGGAACATCATGTGTGCATTTGACTAGTGTGTGTTTGATTGAAAAATAGTTAACTATACGTAAAGTACTCTTCAAGATCAGTGTGAAGGGTGCTTCTGTTAAAACTGCTATGAAATTCTTTGTACTGTCAATGGAACTAAGCTAAATTGTATGTGCGTGTGAGCCAGTTGGGGGGGGGGCCTCGATCACATTGTGAACTTGCTAATTTGTCATGTTTTAGTGAAATAACTTAAAAAAATTTTTTTATGAATTTCATTGTGTATCATATCATTTTGTGATTTCATATCAGCATTTCATTTGATTAATGATTTGTTGAAAGTGCAGTATTATGAGCATCAATGTGTTTGTCTGATTGTACAAAGAGTTTGTACACTTGTGATTGGAACATGAATCAAAAAGTGAATTGTGTGTTTTTTGTGTCGTATAAACAAGTGTCAAGACGTGTGCAATCTAGTTAAACAATATATTCTGCTTTTTTCACCCTCAATTTGTTAACATTGATTTCATTTCTGGAATTTGTGTGAAAAGAGTGGTTCCTTTTTACTTTAGCAATATTAGCATTTGATAAAATTTGTTTCATTATGCCTTTAAGGAGTATGATTCGTTCTCGTCTCCTGAATTTTGATTCTAAACTGCTATAAAAATTTTCTTTAATTACTTAAGAGCAGCTGAAGTAAATGATCAATTATATATAGTTCCTAATGACTTTGATAACTATTCTTGTGTAAATTTGAAGTGAAAGGTTGATCTCTGTGCATTTTTGTTGTAAATTGTAAGAATCAAATTTATATGTTAAAGGGAACCACTGCTGATATACTTTAAGGTTTAATTGTTTTTTGTACATAGAAATCATAAAATGCCATTTTTAAATGCAAAGTCATTGGTATAGTAAACGATTGATTTAAAATTCTTGAGTCATTTTTGAAATCTTACTGTTCAGGTATTTATGTATTCCAAAGAGATAGTAATCAATTACTTTTTGTATGCAATTAAGGCAGCTCTGTATTTGTATTCATATTGTAAGTAATCATTTTCATCTGTATTGTATAAAATCACTTGCCACCCGCAGCATTATTTCTGAATGTTTTCCCCCTTCTCTTTTGTTTCATATAGACAAGAGATTTGATTTCTTTTTGCTCTTTGATTTTAATGTACTTATGAATTAAATTTATTTTTTGATAATTTTATGCTTTTATTATAGGTTGCAGATTATTTGTCAAACTTAACATTTTTATCAAATTTGTACATAACTTTTGAATGCATATTTCATACAGTATATGAAGCATTTCAATGAAAACAAATTTTGCAATTTTTTGATGTAAAAATGAAAGTGTCTGTTCTTAATAAATCGAATTGCATCAAATTTTGTTTTTTTTCCTTCCCATTACAATGTAATAAGTATTCTCATTACAATTTATGAAAGATATTGGAAAATGAGCTTTTTCTTTTGAATGAGAACTTCATAGTCTCCAACAACTTTATTGCTTTCATAAGATTTAAATAAAAATTGCCATTGTGCTTAATATAATAAGAATGACTTATTGGGAAATATATTTAAATATAGAGGAATGCCTTCTAATGTTGCATTACTGAAAAACTATTTTAATGTCCCCCCTACCCCCTTTTTTAAAAAAAATTTTTTTTTTCTTCTCTATATACAATTTATTACATGTTACCTCTTCTATTCTCAAAAGCTCAATTGGTTTCTACCTTATATATTTATTTAAACGCTTCGAATATTTTGTATCATACTATCACTTATCGGGATATTTTTAGACTTGAAGTTGTTTTTTGGTCATTCCTTTTAAGTGAGGATAAAATTGTTAATTTCTAATTTTCCATTGACATTAACACAGATCAACATTTGTCATAAAGTCAAAGGAAGAAAGTGTTTCTATGGAATTTTGTGCGAATGAAAATTAGTTTAACATTCGTCTACTTTGTATGAAGCTCCTTCATTCTATAGAATGACCTAATTTCGAATTATTTTTATGTAAAAGTTCATTTTATCAGTGTATCATAACTCTTCTCCCTCTCATACATGCCGATCTTTCTACAAACATGGTGAATCAAATATAAAATTTTTTCATCAAGGATGGTATTTTTTAAAAAGTAAACTTTCTCGGCTACAATTTTTTTGCAAAGTCTTTCAACTAATGATTCTGAATTTCTCTTCTCTTCAGATATCCAAGTAGTTAATATTTTTTAGACGGAAACAAATTATAGAAACCCGTATCGGCTCTAATCGCTTGATTTTCGCTTTCAGTGCTAATTTAAATGTTCTGGTCGCGAACTTGCGGCCGGCAATGTTTCCCGAATTCTTGCGCTGCCCAAGACTCATGTTGCAGCCAGATCTGTCTTGGCTTAAATTCCTCTCTTTGTCTCTTTTTGGAGTGGTATCTGTTCAAATGTCAACCTCGTCACTAGACGGTGTTTCGAAATTACGAGGTCTTTTACCGAAACCTTTAGTGCGGCTTCGAAAGGCAACGTTTCAATTAGGTGAAAATTTGGTCAGTTTTCCTTCTTCAGGTCGCTTTCATTTAATAAATTTTCTGTTCAGTTTTTTAGTCAGTTTTAAAAATTAAACTAGTAAACAGAAAGTCTTTTAGACGGTAGGGGCCTCGTTTCGTCCTTAGTAAGATCATGATCTGAATAATTTTAATATTCGAATATTATTCCGGAACATATTCTCTTAAAAACAGGGAATTTTAAACTATATGTGTCAACTGTGGCCACAGTGACAATACCGTTGTCCAGGCATAGGCCTAATACCATAAACGATCAGTCAAATAAATCATTTAGTCGAAATGCTGCTTCGGTCGAGCTAGTTTGCAAGATTGTGAATCTTGCACATTTGTTTCGAATTACCTTTGGTACGAGTATTTGACAATGCATGTTGTATACTGTCTATACTTTAAAGGTCACAGGTAGGGCCTACTCTTCTCTTAAATAGGGCCCAGGGCCTCAAAAACTCTTAAGACATCCCTGTATAATATCGCAGAAATGCAATTCTATATTTTTCTCATTATGGAGATTGAAAATTGAAAAAAGTATCAGAAAGATAACTATGAAAAGAGTGAGGTATGATGTATTCCTTTACTTAGTTAATGTATTTGAAAAGAATAGTGACCATGACTCTCTCAATATTACGAGGTCAGTCACCAATAAGCCTTTATATTGTTCAGAGTACGACGTAAATTAAGGTCAAATTACGGAGAATAGTTTTAATCTTCGACCCTGGAATGAGAAAGTTTGTCTCAAAGCCATCTATTGATGTTGTCCAAACAGTATCAAATCTTAACGAAGTGCTCTTTTTCTATTTATTTTTGACCAGATAAAATCGATGTCAAGCAGTCAAACCTTTGTAGCGTTTAAAAAAATGGCTATCCATTTTTTTTTTAAAGTTTATTAGGCTTAATTATTATCTACGGTGAAATAAGATGTGTACACTGATGCTTAAGTTTTATGTTGAGTCTCCAAACTTTTTATACGCAATAAAAGGAATATTTTTTTTATAAAAAATTGGGCGCTCGTGGTGGATGAAATTTGAAATTAAAGTTGAATTATTGCAATTGACGTGTGGAACAGCTGTATATTTTTTAAGGAAGGGAGCTTTTTAGACATTATTATTGTATTCGATTATATATAACTTGAAATTTCAGAAGTTTATGAAGCTATGAAATGTTTCCCTCTGATAAATGTATATAAACGCACACGTAGTAAAGTTTCATTTTAATACAGTGGTCCCCTTAAACTTTTAGTATTTGTATGGAATTTAAATCATATTAAAGGAATCGCGGAAAGGACAATAAATAGTTAAATAAGAAAAATAGTAATAGAATTTGTTTGGTTACCGCAAACACATTTATATGAATCCAGTTGCTTCTTAACATAGTAAAACTCACTTATTTAAAAAATCATTCTAATTCCAATAAGGCAATGGGGTAGAAGTAGTTCCACGTTGTATTCTTTGGATCAGATAAATTAAATGTTCTAAAGCACTACAGATTGTCTTATGAAAGACACAGAGGAACTTGCATTTTATTTCTGTGGACACCTTCTCCAACACATGGTCCTTTCTTTGTATAACATAAAAACTGCACTCTTTTATTGGAAGCTAATTTGTAAATTTATGGTATTGGAAAAAGGTTCTTTTTATGTAGAGCTTTGAAGATAATATTTTAAAAAGTTATACACATATTATAGACTACACTAAACTTGAAAATTAAATGTGTAGGGAATTGCACGTTAAAAACTATTCCTCAAAGATGTCTCCGAGAAGATTTTGTTTCATTTTATTACAAATTCGTGGTGTTGCATATTAAAATATTTAATAAATCTATAGTCATAAGAGTACAAAAATTTCTAGAAAACTAGCTATGTTATGTTTTATTTGGATCCTACGGAAGATGTGTTGACTAGCAAAGATACCGGACTGTTGATATTCCCTTCTAATTGGAAAAAAGAGGAGATGCTATCTCTTTCCGGTCAGTTATGTCCTTGACGACAAGTTGGATCTTGTATTTTAGAAGAAGGGGGCGTGAGAAAGTTACCAAATGGCTGGTCATTAATTGTACATCCCCCCATACACTAACTGGAACATTCAGGAGACCTCCAGACGTAAGGATGTCGGTGTGGACAAGTCGCTAACATTGGCTCGCTTATCGCTCACGGCGATATCACGTGTTCTTTCTTAGGCCAAAATTTCTTTTTATGTACGAGAAGACTTCTTTCAGAGCAGAAGTGTCAATTTTCTAGTTTTCTTTTGTCCATGGCAAACACATAATTTTATTATCAATTACGCATTTTTATTCATCTTGGATCAAGGATATGCTTCTCATTCCTTTGTTAGTGATATGTACAGGGACGTCTTAAGGCATGGGCCCAGAGCCTGAGCCCTTTTCCGCAATAGGGGCCTCGTCTCGTTCTCGACTCAACCTTAATAAAATCATAATTCGAATAATTTCTACGGTAAAATGTTATTTCCAATTGTATTTTCCCAGAAACTGGGAATTTCGAACGATATGTCCATGTGATAACCATCGTCCACGTACAGGACTAGGCCTGCCACCATACACCATCATTACTCATGTAGTCAAAAGGTGGCAGTCGCGGTTGAGTTGGTTACATTTGTTTCGGGTTATTGTTTGTATGAGTATTTGACATCGTATGCTATGTAGTGTTAAGGATCATAGGTGGGGCCTACATTTGTGAAGGGGCCCAGGGCCTACTTTTGAGTAGGGCCTCGAGAAGTCTTAAGACGTCCCTGGATATGTACATCCTTTCAATTTGCGCAGAATGTGGTTCTTGATTATTATTCAATGACTTCACTTGCAACTTGGATGTACTCTTTGTTCTGGGTATGCCCTTTCTTGACAAGCGCATTATTTATATTCTCGACTGAATGATTTTATTTTAAAGAGGCAATTTGTGGATGCACACTGTTTTTTATATGCGAATTCTTGACCTTGGTATAATTTCTCTTGGAGACTCGTGATTAATTATCTTGATTTACCGTATTCATTCAAATCTAAGCCGCATTTTTCCAGTGTAATTGCTACTAAAAATCGGGTGCGGCTTAGAATCGGAGGCAAAACATTTGTTGGATGGGGAAAATTGAGTTTGCACCCCTCCTCTTAATATTTCCTATTTTGAAGTAATCTGTGGCAATTTATTTCTTTTTTTATAAGAAAAAAAAAAATTTTTTTTTAGTAACATTTTTAGAAGCATTAAATTTAATGTACTGCTCTTAAGTTTTTTGCACAAAGTGATATTTACTTTAGTGTAAGCTTCTTTTTATTTATATTACAGTGAAAATCGTTTAGCACGAAATTTTAAAAGGACTAAAATAATTTTTTGTGCAAAAAAAGAAAATATATATTTAACAAAATTAAGTTTTTATCAGAGTACATTTTATTTACATAGATATGTATATGTGGATGCATTTAATAAAAATCAATGAAACAAAAGCTTAATGAAATTTAATACAAAATTTTCAAGTTTTTTGATGTACAAAACTTTTTTATTGAGTTTTTAGAACATAATCTGATATTTTTCTTTGTATCGTCTTTGTTAGCATCAAATGGTCAGAAAATTGCCATCCATTTTTTAAATTTATTTCACCATTGGAATGTGTGTTTAAATAACTGCGGATACTTTTCATGATGTTCCTCATTTCGAATGACGTGGGAACAGGAGCTGCAATATTCATTTCATTTTCGTCGTCCGAATCTGCATCAATGATATTTTTTGAGCTTTGAACAAACTCCAAAATGTTCTCGTTTGCCATAATTGGGGCTGTACACATATCATCATCATCTATTGCAACAAATACTTGCGATAGTACAGTAGGACACAGTCCAATAACACAAATTTTCTTAAACATTTCATCAGATGTCGGTTCAGTTTCAATATCCTCCCTCTCCCAGAATTGAAATCTTTACGTGTTCAGCGATTTTCGTTTCTTGTTGAGAGAAAAAAATGCATGAGAATACATAATAGTTTGTCGAGACCATCGTATTTCGTGTTAACCGATATTTAGTCTAAAACGTTTTCGCGTTAAATGTATTTTACTCTATTTATTGTACAATTATTTATTTATAGTACCTGAAGTTTGTAACTTGAACTTAGAAAGCTCTATTTTTTAAGGCTGTTTTCGCCATCTGTACGACAGTGTGGACTTAGCGCGGAGCACATTTTCAGACAGAAAAAAATGCCCTCAACTTTTACAAACATTTGTGACAGTGTAACTCATGAATTTGGTTATAATGTTGTGTTTTTAAAATACTTCATATATAATAAGTTTTTCTTTTTAACATGTAAAGAGGTAGCTCATTTAGCGTTACGATATAGGAGAAAAAACGCGAAACACACGTTATTAAAGAAAAAATGTGTCGACTCAGATAAAAAATGAGTAGTATGATAAAATAAAAATTATATAAATAGTTTTAAAAAACTAAAAAATACCCTTTTATAGAAAATTCAACTAAGTTGTAACTTAATCTTTTAGTTGACAAATCTGGAAATGGGATCTGAAATTAGTTGCCAGGTGCGGGATGGGAGCTGAAAATGAGAAATCGTTAATCATGATGATCCTGATCAGGACAATGGAACAAAATTATTTAATTATTTTATTGTCATCGGTCCTGGACAAGTGAGCAAAATTTCGAATTAATCTGACCTTTTAAAGTGGGTGAAAATTGAGTTCAAAGATTCCGTTACAAACAAGTGAAGCTTATAAAAGGGTGTTAATAATAATAAGTGATTCTCTACAGGATAGTGAAGCCAAAATATAATATTAATGTTTGAGTACTTTTATATCTGAAAAAGTATTCCGAATTTGGGTCATATTCTTTACATTAGCCAAAGACGACCTTAAACTTTTAAAACCCTTTTACAAACCGTTTTAGGTTTGTAAAAGTAATTGATTAATTGTTTATTAAGCTATGCTTAATAAACTATGCTAATAACTAATTCTAATTGTTTATGAAGCTACACCAAGACTTTTGGCGACGGAGCTCGTAATTTTGATTTTCGATAAAGTAACGAGGGCAGACCCTGAGCTGGTACCTCACTCTCTAAAATTCCACACCTCGCCAACATGAAGACTTTCAACCTTGATTATTATAACGCGCATCATCCCTTTTGTACGGCGTGGCGTAACGGAGAAAATAAGGGCTTCTGTGCAAAGTCAGGTTTTGCTTTTAATATTTTATAAATTGGTTAAATACGTACTTGGTCAGTCAGACTTTGTGTCCCCCACGATGTGGGGGTGTACGTTGCGCCACTGGCTTTGATGACACCAAGACTCGATTATAAAATATGTAATAGACTTTTTAAAAAAGAAATGAATCAAAGATCTTTCTGTTACGAACAGTTTGTATTAAAGGATTCTGATTCATTAAACTATCTTTGAATATTTTCTGCTATATTATTTTATATATTTTAAGAACCTTGTTTATTTATACCTAAAACTAAAATTACTATTTAAACTAAAACTAAATTAATATACATTTCCAATTGATCTGAATTTTCAGTGAAGAATGTCTTTACATTCTTACACCAAATTATATTATGTCTTACACCAAAATCTTTATATTTTTAGGCCACAGCAGCATGGAACTTAGTAGAGGGTTAATAACTTAAAGTCCTAAATTCGAGTCCTGATTGAACCTTGAACTAAGGATCAGAAAATTATGTGCTGTTCACGCGTGCCACGTATTTTACATTTAATACAATTATAAGCCAGGTGCAAGTATTATCTTTTTTCGTGAAAAAGTCTTAAAAAGAATTATGAAATAAGTACATTGTGATAAAATATTAAATTTATCTGTATTAAGACAATTATCTCTTGGTATATCCAAATTATTTAAGAATAGAAGACAAAAATACTTTAAATCTAAAAACCTCCAAAAGTATTCGAGGAAATAAAAAAAAAAACTTGTTTGTAGTTTCAAAAATTAAAAATTCGTACAAATAAGCTAACATGAACAACAAAAAGTGAAAAAAGTATTGAGAGGAAAGTAATAATAATAAACATATTAAGACTATATTCTCAGTTAATTAACATCATATTTATCTCCATGAATGAACAATAAAGTGTGCGTAGAGAAATCTTATTTACCTTATAAATAAAATGATAAATATATACATATAAAGAAAATGTTTTATGCGAAAAACACGATTTTATAAATTGGAGCATAAATTAACGGATGATTAAATTTAATCTTTATTTTCTTCACGTGACACCTGGTGGAATGCATTCCAAAGTTCGTCGACCGTTAACCTAAATCATCTTTTCGAACAGCGATTTTACGGCGTTCAGATATCTTTTGACACAATTTAAAAATCTGCTTTCTGTACTAACTCTGGTAAAATTGTAATGATTTCAATATTAAAATATTTATATCGATAACACGGTGTTTGCTAAAAGGGCAACGTTAACTTGACAAATTCAAGTATAAATTATAATTTTATACCATAAGGATTTAAAACCATAGATGTTTAATATTTATATATCTAATACATAAATTCCTTTTGATACCGAATCATTATCTGAGAGTTTTCATTTTATTCGTCCATTTTTATAAACATTGAGACTAAAATAGCCTGATAGTCAACATCGTAAGCTTTTTGTCAGTGATGTACGAGTAAATCCATGGACTCAAATCCTAATTTCATTAAAAATCCGTTATGTGAAATAACTGTGGCATCTTCTTGTTAAACTGTGAACTGAATCTAAGTCCTCAGGAGATGTAAAAGTTAAAAGAGAATGAGACACTATCTCAAAAGTCGTCCTCGTTATTTGACAGAGGCGTGAAATTTTGAGGTGCATCTCTAATAGATTCTTGTTGTTCTGTAACGAGTTCTCTTCGCGACCTTCTACAAATCCTCTAGGGAAAACTCTTTTCGGTGATTTGATTTGAAAACCTCTTTCTGTGAAGGAACCGCGAAACAAGCAATTGAATGTGAGGGTTGCTGTTCAAATTTAAGTTAATCTAGTGCGCGAAGGAAGATAGCAGTTACATGTGTTGATGTTAGTTTAATGGTTATTATGATTTATACTTGAATTGTTCGCGTATCTAAGAACAAGACTAAGAGACTTGTGGTTCGAGTCTAAGGAATTGAACCGTGTGTCTGTCTGTACTACAAGATAAGTATCTTTAGTTATAATTATTATTATAGACTAAGATTGACTTGCTCTCACTGGCTATTGTAAAAGTTGATATTAATTAAAAATGATAAAAATAAAACGCTTGTTGAATTTTCGATATATTTTTTTCTCTGGTTAACCCTTACACTAACGCGAACGGAAGTCCGTTACAGTAGACATTAATTGGAACTAAATTTGTTAAAATTGAGCTTAAAAATAACAAGAAATTAATTAGTTCTTTAGTTTGATAACCAGAATTTTTTTCTTTTAAATTGACGCAGCGGTCCCGGGTGGGCCAAGGCCTTTTCCTCTTCCATTTCCGATCTCCATTTAGTGACAGTTCTCCAATTAATCATTCTGAAAACTTTAAAATCCTCCTCCTCACAATACGCCCATCTCAGTTTGGGCCTACACCTAGTTCTAGTTTCAATAGGTTTATAATTGAAAATTCTGCATGTCACAAGGATGAGGTGTCCATACGACAGATGTGGTTGTCAAACAACCAATCTTGATTGATTTTATGACACCTGCTTCCTTAAATAGCTTATATAATTTAAAATAATGTCGTTGTCTCCACAATCCATTCTTATTCATAGCACCAAAGATATATATATATAAGAACTTTTCGCTCAGAGATGTGTGTGGCTAGCTGTTCCGTCTGAGAAATAATTTACTTTAATTACAGTCGACTCTCGATAATTCGAAGTTGGAGGGACCAATGAAAAATTTCGAATTATCAAGAGGGTAGAAAAAACTCCCAAAATACTCTAAGAGAATATTTTTTCTAACACATTTAAATTTGAAACTATGTAATAAAACACAACAATTGCACATATGTATAAAATTTCAAAGTAATTTTTAAAAAGACATATACAATATAAATATTATACAAAAATTAAAAGTCCTGTATTAAAAGAATACATTCATACACAATCCTACGCATCTCTTCTTCACAATAGTGGAATGTCTAGCAAGTCCACGTCTTAAACGAAAGATATGGACGGCAGACAATAGGTGCGGTTGGTACATTGTCCACTTGAAGAAGGAAGGCAATAAAAGTGTATTTTCGCCTGATGAACCGGAAAACACTAAGAAGGGCAAGCAGACAGATGGTCATCAAAGGGGCTACTTTACAAGGGAGACACGCAGAGACAATACAACACAAAACTTGTGAGCTCCAATCTGTTTGTTACAGGACTGTACATGCTAGTGAGTGTTCAAATTGTCCAGAGTTTTATAAAATAACTTCGTATTATTGCGTGTTGTAGTCTGGCCAGCCACAGATTTTAATTCGAATTATTGAGTATACCCAAACGTATTGTTTTAGTTCGAAGTATCAAGAGTTTTTTTAGGGACTGAGCATATACTTCGAATTATCGAGAGGTTCCTATTATCGAAGGTTTGAATTATCGAGAGTCGACTGTATTTGTTTTTGTTTGTACACCTATATGTATTATAATTATAATATATATAAGATTAGAAAATTGTCAGTATTCATTTCAGATAAATAAGACAAAAACATCCAAAAGGGGGTTCAAAAATCGACTATTCACTATTTCTTTCCCATAAAAATTTCTCATTTCCTTTTCATATAACAACAAAATTATTTCCATTTGATTATTGTAATTATGTTGATTCCCCTTCCCTTTTAAAAAAAACAATAATTACATTCATACGCGTGGAGCAAAATATCACACAAGACCACACAAAAAAATTACTCATGAAACACACTATCGTTTCATTATCACCCACATAAACAACAACAGAACGATTCCATCTGGTTGATATGAAAATCTCGGCTATCCTTTCGGAAAACCCAAACATTTCAATTATCACTTCATTCTATCTTTCCTTCCGTCCATTCAAACCTAGAAGCCTTGTCGCCCGAGCGGGGGGTAGGGGATACACAAGAAAAAATAAGGTGGGGGTCTGCTGGCAGCAGGCCTGCCACGCGTCTCAAACAATGCTCACGTGGCACCCGCGACAGACGATAACCTTTGGACGGCCCTACCCGTGGCAGATGTCCGCTGATGCCTTCTGCGGACCAATGAGAAAGTTCCTTTTGTGCAGATGGTGTACTTGCTCTAGCTCCTCCGAGTGTCTTTTATTATAGGAAGAAAAGACGAAATTGTAAATAACTATGAGCAAGGAAAAAGGCCGGCTATTATAAACTAGTTTAAGGTCATATAGTTATGAAAAGTTTGCCCTTCACGTTTAGGCATGTATATTTTTACTAAGGGATTGAGCTATACGGCTTTAGAGGATAGTGTAATAACCTGAGAAATGAGAACAGAGTTTTTGTATTGCTTTTGCTTTGATCGGCACATTTTTAAAGCTAGTTTTTCGCTATGTTATTATAATAAAATTTTATATGATGTGCAGTTTTCGTTGAAAGTAGTAATTAAAATTTCAAGAGAAATAAAAGGTTAATAGTATTGCGAACTAAGAATTTTTTTTTCTTTCTGTATGTATATATACATACAATCTAAATTCTAAACTAGGAATGCGCTTTTCATATGTTCATGCAAATTAATTAGTAACTTATTTCTGAAAGGTAAGATTTGATTCTATTAAAAGTCTATAACTCAAAATTAATAGAATAATTTTATTAATTGGATTATGATTTCATTGCAGAGAGAGGGAAGGAGGGCCCTCATCACAATTGCTATATTTTTTTTAAATTTAAATTAGCTCCCATAATTTTTCTCTAGTTTGTTTACATTTAGTTCGTTCACAAGGATTTTTAACAATGGGAAAATTTTTTTCCTTGATAAGCGCAAAGTAAAATCGTGATCCATATTTACTTCCTATTTTGAATGACAAACAAAATGAAGTTAATGAGCTCAGATAAGGTTACATTTGTGTGTACAACTGAAGAAAACATTTTATTGTTACATATTTGAAGCACTTTGTTAACATTAGTAGATTATTTTTTAACCCCCCCCCCTTTTTTTTTAGTTGTAAAACTTTTCTATAAAATTTTACTAAATTCTCATATTTACATTTATTTTTAGTGCCAGTTTATCCATTGGGGAGGGTGCCCAGGGGCTCGGATAAGCTGGACTTAACCAGATTTTCTGGTTATAAATTTCGATTCACCAGTGCCAAGAGTCCCGTAGATCTTCTGCGCCCAGGACCCGAAATGAGCTTAAATCGGCACTGCTTATTTTAATGATAAAAAAATGCAAATATGTCATCCATTATGAGAAATTTCTTTTATCACAAAAAGAGTTAATATATTTGTGTTAAATTAATTTATAAAACACTTAAATTCCGTTGTTCTGTTTGAATAATTGGCTTAGAACTCCTCTTTTCTTTCTGCGATTAGAATTGTGAAAGCTACTGAATATGGTCTCTCTTTTTTTTAGTGATTGTACATTTAAAATCTAAATATTTTTCTTACATTTTTTCGTGTTAATGCCGGAGGAAAAATTAAAGTTGTGAAAATAATAAGCATGAGTGTTCGCTACTGTTTTCACAGTTCTAAATGAAACAAGAGTGCGAGTGAATTATTTTAGCATGAATTAATAAATAATATCATTTATTATTCTGTCATAGCACATTGAACTCAGTTATTTAAGCATTAGAATTCGATTGTTAGTAATTGATAAGTTGTGTTTAGTTGTGTGAACACATTGTTGTCTGATGTATGAACAAATCACTTTACTTCTACTTCATAAAAGCCACGTTCATGTAAATAAAAGAGCACTTTCTAACAAACGATTATATAAAAATGGATTCTGATTAGTATTCGAGACAAAATGATATTTTTTTTTAAAATGTGTACAAACTAAACTGCTGAAACAATTTGATTTCTACGCTGTGCACAATGATGTTATTTCCTTTGAGAACATTCGACCAGTCTGTACCTGAGAAAATTAGATGTATTTCAGAAGAAGAAAAGTAGTTGTGGCACGCGTACCACAGTATGGCACGGCGGAGATGTAACAGAGGCATGCGAAGATTTATTGAAAATTTTAAAAATTTAAAGGATAATAATAAATAATTTTTTTAAAACAATTTTACTGAAATGCGGTTGTTTTAGACAAAAAAAAAATACTCCTCAAAATTTATTTCAAATACTCTCAATTGAATTACAATAGAAAATTATGTTGAGAATATTCCTTCATTATTGTGTGCATTGGTTTTCCAAAGGAAGTGCACTCGCGAGATTCTGGAATTTGAGGGAGCAAGTTTTAAAATACCTAAAGAAAACAATGAACTGCCCAGTGAAAGCTTGCTAATAAAAAATGAAGATTGGCTATGATATTTAGCCTTTTTCTTACTAGTATTAAGGGGCATTTAAATTTAATATTACAAGGTAAAGATTGTATTTTTCCTACTCTAGTACGATATATCACATGTCTTTTGTAAACAAACTTTTGCTTTTTGGGTCTCGATTTTGCAGAAAAAAAGATTAACATCATTTGCATTAGTGCAGGAACTATCTACCAAATTTGATAATGATCCAAATATGCTAGATTTTAAAATTGAAAATCCATTTTGCAGGATTCGTTTAGTGGTAGGTTTGATGATTTTTCAAGATGATGAGAAAAAGTGCTAATCTTTTCACAAATCTTTTTTCAGTTTCTCTGCGAGATGTTTATTGTTACTCACCTGATATAATTGAAATTTTAAAAATCTGTAGGAAGTTTTTTAATAATAAAACTTAAGTGTGTACTTTGGATCTTGATTTAATTTGTTCCACTTAGACTTGCACAAAAAAGGTATTATTTGCGTAAAAATCTCATAATAAGCCCACAAGTAAAATTTTTCACTTTTTCATATTTTTTTGTTTATTGGAAAAGTTAGAAGTGGCACTACTATAAAATTTTTTTTTTTTTGTGTGAAGAAGTGGCATTCTCTCCCAAAAGGTTGGCCACCCCTGTAATAGAACAACAAAAGAAGAGCGAAAGCAGGTGATTTTTCTAAAAATGGAAAACTAATTTCAATATAAAGGCAAGCCTGGTTTACAGTTCACGCCGTGATGAGTTTAGGTTTAACTTCCGGTCACGTGGCTTTTTGGAAGGTTGCCATGCATGTGAAGCATTTCAATTTCAGTGACGAAGGAGTTCAGGGATTGAAAAAATAAGAGTATTTGTTGTTCGTGTTTAAAACTCAAGGATAAACTTTTTAGAAACTTTGTTGCTTATGCATTTTTTTTGTTTGTTTTTTGTTCTGTTTGCTTACAGCCTGGAAAATCGACACCATTTATTTTGTTATCCTTTCACCAGAAAATGATTTTACAGTATTCAAAAAATCTGTGGTAACATCAAAATAGGAAAAGGAAGTTAAAAAAACGTTGCATTTTCAAATAATACCATGATTATTAAAGACTTTCTCTAGAATTTTTAGAACTACTGTTGAAAAAACACTCCGGTCAATTTAAAAAAAAGAAAGAGACAAGAAAAATAAACTTTTTAGCTGAGTATTCTTATATATCATTCATTTAAATAGTAATTTGATAGGGAAGCTTTCTCTCTCCCTCATCTATAAATACGCTTTGAACTTTTTAATAATGTTTACGTTTTCTCGACCTGGTCTATCATGTTCTTCCGATTTCAGATATATTTATGTGCATTTTAAATGGAATTATGTATAACAGAATCTTTTTATCGACGCGGAACAGGTCAAGCGTTTGATATCTTACCGTGCCACTGGGGAAGGGAACGTGGATTGTTTATATTTTAGATTGTTTTGAATTAATAAATTTAATTTAATTGTATTTAAACATATCCTTTCAGAACAAAATATAGTTACACCAAAGAATGAAAATGAAGTTTTAACGTGGAATATAGTGATTTGCTCATAAAGGCACTCAAACCTCAGAGAAGCACCACAGTTATCAAATAGAAATAACTTTCTCTGTTCTTTTGACGGCCTAGTACTATTTGATTCACGGATCCTTACCGGCTCAGGGCCCGAGGTTGCAGATCACTGATGTTATAATACATGTGAGCAAAAGTGTAGTAAATAGGTATTTTATAAAGATTTATTAAAAATAACTTTATTAAACATTTTGTCGAAAATAGTTAATTGGCAAATTTAAATAATACAATAGAGTCAATAAATTTTCCTTTATATAACATAAATCATAAAATATGACGTTTTACTATACATACCTCTATGATTTGACTTGTTTAGTGAAGAAGTATCAGTAAACAACAGAGAGTTGTTGATGGAACTGCACACAATACCTTGCTGCATAACACCCATGACGTTTGAAAAATAATGGTAGCGTGATAGTTTATTAATTTAAATATTTGGTTATTTACGTCCAGCTATTAATTACAGTGTATACATTGAAGTTATTAAAAGAGTGGTTAGTTCATTAGCTTCAAATTATGTTGTTTGTGAGGAGGAGATTAGATTTTCTCTCGAAGTTTTCCATGACTCTCTCTACCCTCATAGGTTCTCAGATGGTAGCGGTCACCTTTATCCCTTGAGTTACATCCGGCTACGTGGAGTCAGTGTAGGGCTCTCAGTGTGTCAAAGATGCCGGGGCATGACCAAATACAAGACCAGGACGTCTTTAAGGCATGGCAACTGGGCCCCGGACCCAGGAGTCTCGCCTTAAGTGGGACCTGATTTCATGTCTCGACTTGTTTTACATGAGATCAGTGATTCGGACAATTCTATGAGTCAAATATTTTCCAAAGAATATTCTGAAAAACGAGGTAATTTCAAACTATGTCAATTGGCAAAGGGTAATACTGTATTATTGCGAGACCGTTGTCATAGCTTGGTCTAGGCCTAATAACATAATCAACGTATTCAACTCATGTAGTCGAAATGCGCCCGTTCAGTCAGACCAGTTTGTGCCTAGGTTTTTGAGTTTTAAATGTCTGCACATTTTTTGTTTCAAAATTACCAGTTTGAATCGAGTATTTAACAATGCATGTTATATCCTGTCTGTGAAAGATTTCAAGTAGGCTGTCATAACATCAGGTCAAAATCTGCATTTCTGGGCCCAGGGCCTCAAAGAGTCTTAAGAGTCCCAACAAGACACATCGCAATACTTCTGTAAGGATGCATTGTGTAGAAACGTGGTTAATTTATCACAAAAGATGCCGACTTTTAGATGTGTGGGGAAAGACGTTAGCGCCACACTACTTTCGAACTTCCGCACTCGCCACCCGAAGACCTAACGGCCTAGACAGGTTTAATGTGCATCACTCTTTAAGCAGAAAAGACCTTTAGTGATACGAGAGGACTCGAACCAGCCAACGCAGAACAACGTCCTCGTGTTCCATACTTTTTATGCCATGGTGACTTTATTTTGAAGTTTTCTTTTAAAAATTATTGAAAGATTTATTTATTACATAAAGCAACTGATATTTGTGACCTTTTCAGAGTAAGTTTTCTTGGTGTAGAATTTTGGAAATTTTAATGACTTCAAGAATTATTTTAGAAATCTACACGAATTAAACTTATACAATGTTTTAACACATAAAACTCTCTAAAAGATTAAAGATTAAATTCGTTAATAACTTATTTAAAAATTGCGATAAAGTTGATTGGTATGAAATTTAATTGTGTAAGGTGTATCACACTATGCAACAGGAAACAGATTTTTACACATAGATAAGCAATATGTTGTCATATTATCACAGATAAAAATATTTTCAACATCTACACATATCAATTTAAAGTCTACGTGGTTTATAGTTGGCGAGAAAAATTGCATCACTTGCTTCGTCCTTACTGAAATATGTTACAGTTGGCCAAAGAAGACAAGTAAGCTATTTCTAATCATTATTTTTCTCCAAACAATAAAACTCTCCATGAAGGCATGCTTCAGCGAGAATGAGAAAGAAGAGATGCGTGTTTATCCGAAAGATAAACGTTTCTTTTGTAGAAATGCATTTTCTTATCTTTTCATGGAAGTTTCATCGAAGTCAAGCGTGTTTTTAAATCAGTAAGCAGAATTTTTCACCTTTAATTTCCACTTTCACACAAAAATCAAAACTTCTTGATTAAAAGTTTCGATAAAAGAATCAATTTTGCTCTCCTGAATTTTCATATATAACGGGGTGGGCAATTGTTTTGGCTCAAGTGTCACATTGTGAAAGTCCGTGTAAAAGGGCTGTGACTTTTAGGAGAATTGATAGGTAGTGTGAGAGTAAAGAAATTAAATAATTGATGTATTACTTCTACAGCTATTATTACTATTCAATACAAGTTTCCTGGATTGACTATTTCATTTCTACAAAATATGTATTGGTGAAGGAGGAGAGCACACACATCGTTCACCAGTGCTAAACGGACTGTCTTTCCACATTCTGTTGGTGGGGCTGTCGCTTGCCCACCAGTCACTCGGATTCCGGTTCGTAGGAAGTGTTGTTTTCTCACGGCATCAGTTGTCGATGCGATGTCAGATGAAAGATCCCGCAATATTTTAAGAGTACACGTGTGGACATGGACTGCAAATTGCTATCTGTATAGGGAATCCGATTTTGCAGCTGCGAGGCGCTGAATGGATTAAGTCTGTCTTCGGTTAATTTTATTATATTTCCTTAACCTTAATTCCATTGGTATTAGACAATTATATATCTCCATTACATTTTTGTATCATTTCCAATGACTCAGTCATTCCTAGGGCATTTTGGTTTATTGACGACACATAGAGACACATGTTACTAGCACAAGGAGATATTACATACTCTGACTGCTACATAAACAAGCATATCTCTCAGATTACTGCACACCATCTATTCATTTAACATTTAATTTGTACAATGTTAAAGAATAGACCGAATTTGGAACATTTCAGATATAAAAATGAAAATATCGATATTCTGGTTTTCCTATCCTTTAGAGACAGATTTTTATCATAATTCCCATTTTAACCGTTGATTCATTTTCCGGTACAAAATGTGTTCTGCTTTTCTCCTATATCGTTATGTTAAATGGCTGTCCTTACGCATGAAAGATAAAGAAAATATTTATGGAAATGTTTGAAATTTTAAAACACTACGTTGTTGACAAGTTGTGAGTTATAACATTGCAATTCATGGAAATTAGGCATTTTCTGTAAAATGTGCTTTTGCACATTTAGTTCAAGCTCTCGCATTACTTTACCGAAGACAGCCTTAATTCTGCCAAGGCTCATCAAAGTCCCCGCGTGTCGGCTTGAAAGTCTGGAGGCGTTTCGCTCATGACTGTTTTCAAAATTCAAGACGTCTACGCCTCTGGTAGTTTCGAATGAACGCTTGGTACAAAATTGGATTTCTATTGAAAAACATAAAATACAATTGTGATCGTAGCAGAAGAAGTAGATAATTTGTTTCATTAAAATATTTTTTCAAATGTTTGAATTTAAAAAAATGCTCACAAAATCACTATTTCAGGATACCATATTTTAAACAGAATAGAATACATGTTACTTTTCTATATCTTTTTTTAAAATATATATTTATATTTTCCCTTGCAATATAGAATAGCAGACATAAAACATATAACAAAGTCAATTAATTAATTTATTTTTTTAATAGCATATTTCCGTTTTCCATACAAGTATTTTCTGAAAACAAGAAACATTAAATATTAAGTTTATTAGATTTTCAGCTCAGTCAATTTGATTCTTAAACTAGTGGAATTTGTATTTATACATCCTAAGACGTCAAAAGATGAAGGAAAGAAAAAGAGTTAAAATAAAATTATAAAGTTATTCTTTACCAGGTATTTAAGTTTTAATAGTTCTTTGTTTAAATAATGCGGAAAACCTAGAAGGATGTATTCCGTAAGGATTCAATGTCGACATACGCATTGTTTGACAATACCGTATTCATGATGCATAGAAAATTGCATGATCGCAAAACAATTTATTTTGAAAATTTTGATTAAAAAAATATGGAAGAGTAATAACAAAATAATAATAATGAATGATAAGCAGATTTTCCTGAATTTCCATGTAAAAATATTAATAATACATTTAAAATTTTTTTTCATAATTTATATTGAGAATTTTGATTTGCAATAGCAAAAGTGAAAACAATATGGGGCGACACGCTATCATTTTTACAAGAAAAATTTAAATGATATTACCTCTTATTTTTAATCGAATTCTATTTCTATGTGATATTTTATTTATCAGATATCATTTTTATTACATGATAAAAATCTTTTATTGCGTTATAATTCGATAAACTCCTGTGATTAAAAGGTATCAGTTTCTTAGCAATAAATGGAATAATAACCTTTGAAAATTACTTGAACTGAATAAATGGAGATTATATCTTGTCTTCCTGAAATGCAACTGTTGGGGTCCATTCATCTGAGACACTAAATTGTCTCTTTGAAGTTATAGTCATTGTAAAAATAAAATCATTGTGTGTGTATTGTCAATGTGTTATGAAATACAAGTTGATTCATATCGTGGAATGACATATTGAAATGGAGACACGCATTCAGCAATTCTAAACATGCTTATCTTTCCTTTTGAAATTTCAGTTTCGTTATCGAGCAATAACACCTTAAATATTTAGTATAAATCAATAAATTATATAACTTTCAGGAGTTTTTTCAATTCCTACACTATTAGCTTGCTCTCTCTCTCTCTATATATTTTATTCTTGTTCAAATTTTCAATCGTTAATAAAATACTTTCTATTCTATCCTTCAAGTGATAAGAATTTACGTCCCTTCTTCCCTGTGGCCAGCTAGAGGTGTAGGAGGAACTAAATGATCAGACGACGTGGTGAATTTCATTATTTTATCACCATATTCAACTCTCAGACACAAACAACACTTAAAAGTGTCATTTAATCAGTAATAGAATGGGGTAGAGACGAATGCGTTGGGAGAATATATTTAATCATGCGGCTCTACTTTTAATATAACTTTATACAGTTTATGTATTTAATGACCACACTATTGAATTTAAAACTTTCTAACATCAACATTTAGATCCAGTACCTGAACTCTTGCAGTCTTCCCAATCTTTTTGCGCGGCTTTAACACGTCTCACTAGTTAAAACTAATCACTTTCTTAATATTCTAACTCCTGGCTTCCTACACTGTTTGTATACAGTTCACTGCCGATTTACTTCACTTCAATTTATTCACAGTGCTAACTCTCAAACTCGTGAAAAAGAATATATATTACACTTCATTTGCATATCACGCTTTCTGCCCTTCGGAGAAGGTTGGTTGATAAATGCTATTTGAATAATTCCCAGAGTTGAATTGAAGGACGTATAGATCCGTCACAAAGTCAAATAAATTTTCTTAAACGTAAATGGATGGCAGTATTGTGCAGTTTCTTCAAATATTAATTAATTAATTTAATTAATTATTGGTTTCAACATAACTTAGGTCGTCTCAATGTTAACAATGTAATTGTTAAACAATAAGTTAATAATCGATTTTCCAACCAATCTATTAAACCAGGTGTGCGTTGTTACAACAAAACACAAATCATACTCTTTATCAATTCTACTACTAGTACCTTTCTCCTATATATACATATATATATTGTTAAATTTTCAATCGCATATAAATACTTTCTGTTCATCCATTCAGTGGTCTTAAAATTTTTATATTACTTGTTTTATTATATTTTGAAACACAATGTTTCTCAAATTGTAGTTAGCCTATTCCTGAGGTATACGCATCCCAAGGTGTACGTAATTGCTTATAAAATATAAGTGCAATACTTGAAAGAGTTTATATACTGTAAAGTACGTTTAGCAAAACTAGCAAGACAAGTATTGGATTGCCTGAAATGATACAACGGTCCGACAAACTTCTATGTGTTTCATGCATTTTTCTTAACACAGAACGAAAATTGCTTGACACAGAAAAGATTTTCAGCCTACAAAATGAGAAAATACGGAAAACACAAACAGATTGGACTGTCTTATTAATATTATCAGAAAGATTCATTGCAGTAGATGATGATAGTAGCCTGTCCCAATTATAGCTGAACAAAGACATTTGGAGTTTAATCAAAGCGGAAAATATCATTGATGCAGGTTCGAAGACAAAATGAAATGAATGTTACATCCTGTTCATTATCCAAAACAGGAACATCACCAGAAAAGTTTGCGCAATGGTTAAACGCACATTACTAATGGTGAAATGAATAAAATGAACCGCCACCGAAGGATTTTGACAATTTGATTATAAAGACAATTACCATAAAAACCAAACATCAGATTAATTCTAAAACTCAACAAATGTTTTATTTTCAAAACTTTGAAAATTTGCGTAAATTCATTAAGTTCTTGTGAATGTTTTGTTTCATTGATTTTATGAAACACATGCATATATATTTATATAAATAAAATGTTCTAATAAACTAATTTTATTTGAATACATGTTTCTTTTTGTATCTTCTTACGAAAAATGTTCAACCTTTTCCAGTTTCGTTTTAAACGATTTTCATTTGTATTATATTAGCCGTTACCCGTCCTTTAACAGGTGTTTCACGACATAGTTCTTGATTTCCCATTCAGCAGTTCGACACTTACTTCTTGATTTAAAAAGGACAAGAATTTCCATAAAAAAAAGCATATTTATCATTTACGCCCTTGTAGCCCCTCCTTGCAATCCAGTTTCCTCAAACATTTTAGCAGATCTCTTCTGTTAAAAACATTCTTGTCAAATTCAAGCATATAGGTAATTGCTCAAAACACCAGTTTCTTTATCTGTAACCTTATTAACTCCCGTAAGCTCTTTTGGGAATTAATTTACACAAAACCTGTTCTTACTGGATTTCTACTCAATAGAAGAAACATGTTTACAGGTTACAAGTTTGTAAGTCTAACAGCTCAAAAACGGGTAAATTTTATCTATAACACCGCAATCTCCCTTAAGAGTTGATTTCCTTAAAAACCGTTCTTAATGGATCTCAACAAAAGAAACATGCATACCATATTTCAAATAAATAAGCATAATTGTTCAAAGCAGAATTTTGTCTATAACATTAGAAACACCCTTGGGAATCGATTTTCGAAGAACTGGGATCTCTAAGTTTCTTGACTGTAGGTCTAAACTTCTGGAGAGAACACTAGATGAGTGAAGGAATGAATCTCACTTTTTCCCTATATTTAGGTGTAATTTACTATGCCTATCCTATTTTGTAAGGAAAAACTAAATTTTTGTTGCCAATCAAAGGCGACATCAAAGTTGCCATTGTTATAGAAATCACTAATCACTGCTTTAAATGAATCACTGTTATAGAAAATTGTACTTTATCAGTAGTATAACGAAAATCTAGATTTTTATTTATTTCAGATACAAATTTTTGCTGTAAAATTTGCATAATATTAAACTAAAGGAATTGAGTTCATGAAATAATTGTTTTGTCTTTAAAAATATTACGTTCCATACTACTAAAAGAAAAATTTTAATGTAGAAAGTATATTGAGATCAGAAAATGAACTTGTGTCAAATCACTCAAAACTGTAATGCACAATATTATTAGCACCATTAATATTAGCATATTGAGAAGAAATTAATATATTTCTAGTTATTAATAAACCCACCAATTTTCTGCAGATATTATAGGAAATTATTTTGGAGAAATTACACTAAAAGTATACTTGTTGTCTCTGAAGTGACAACAAGTATATTTTTAAAAGAAATGGCTCCATCCTCCATAATTTAGTATGAAACTAATTGAAGTACCATTTTGAACTTCCCAACGATAAGTACTCTGCTCATAAAGAAAGCTGTAGTGTTTCTTTTAATTAAATGGTGAACTTTAGAAATGATGAAAAACAGGATAATGATAAATAAAAAATTACAGAATTTTTTTCCCCCTCTAATATTATTACAGAAATTCATTCAGAAGACCATTTTAGAAACATTGAGTTCTGATTCTTTTAGCATTTTCCACGCTTTGATTTAGTTGTTGTTCAAACACATAATTTCAAATATGCTGCCACTATTTAAAGCTAACTGAACTCTACATTCCACTTCCAATAAATTACTTTATGGTATATTAACAACAAAAAAGCAGCATTTTACGCACGCTTGTTCTTTCGATTAAAAAAATGCATGTGTTACATAAGGTAGATGGCAGTAAAATGGACCACGAAAAGCGCTTTAAATCCGGAAAGGGTTGGAAAGTGAATGAGTCGAAAAACATTAACAGTGTTTATAAACTGTTTTATAGTTACAAATGTAAATGGCTTTTAGTTGTTATATCTGATGGCGTTTGAGTGTGTTGTGCATCACTTCTTAAGACCGGTGTCCTTGGTGTGCGTAACACTTGATTCGCAGTCTCACCTTTCCACCGACCTTGGCCATATCAACAGGTTGGCGAGTTGGCTTTTTCTCAGCCTCTCCTTTTGAATTCCTGGCCAAACATGACTGGAGCATTTTGAAAGCCATGTGATCCTCAAAAGAAAAAGTCCAGTCTCGACATGTTCCCCGGAGAAAAATCTGGGCTGCGAAATGCTCCCATCCTACGTGTTAGGACTATGATAGGGTATAACAAAGAGAAAAGTCACGGGATTTCGAACTGACAAGAGTGGGATTGAATAAATTTAAAATCCACAGAGGAATGTTTGTTTTGAAATATAGTTTTGATGCGTTCCATGTATACTAATTAGGAAATGCAGTCATTCTATCCTTGCTATCTCAGTTTTCTTTTTAGTTCTATTTTCCCCAGGAATTTTGTTTATTTATTTTTACTGTTTTTGTGTTTCTGTTTTTTTTAGAGCAGTTATACCCCGAACTTACACGATGAGTGAGTGAGTGAATATTAACGTCACACTGATTATGTCCACGAGGGTTTTGAGCAGGTCCGCTTAATTTTGAACCATGGTCAGAGTAGCCTTGGACATACCTGAGCAACCTCTCCTAACCTCCCACCACAATGGGAGGGGACGTTTGAGCTCTCGACAGATTTAACGACATCGCTCACGGCGGATCTTTAGTGGTACTGGGATCGAACTCTCATGACGCAAGCCATGATCCATTTTGAACCATAGCCACCACGATGAGGAGAATCGCCGCTTGTGAGTATATTTAACATTTTATACATATAAATCGACTTAGTTAGGTTTAAAGAGAAAATAAGAAAAATGTTTAAGATATCTTAGATAACACAAATACAAAATCATAAACCAAAGTTGATGTAGTAGGTTTCTTAAAATCTAACCAAGTAGTCTGAGCTCAAAGATTTTCCCCGCAATGTTATAATACATGTAACAATTATTTTTATTCCTGGATTTGCTTAAAATGCGCGGGTATGTATTTCTCAGATTTGTAATAGAACTCTTCAATTAAATTGAGTGGTCTACGCGTGGCCTAGGGGTCAAGGTAACGGACTCATGGCTGTGTCATGATTCGGCAGTACCACTGAAGACCAGCCGTGTAGGGGCGTGCATTAAATGTCGAGAGCTCTAACGTCTCCCGTTGGTGTGGTATAGTAGTTAGGATAGAAGAGTGCCGGCTCATGTGTCGTCCTCGTCTCTTGACCATGGTTCAAAATTATGAGACTCGTCACCCAGAAGCCCTCCGAACGAATTTGCGATGTTATATAACCATCACTCACTCAATTAAACTGAGGCCTTGCTCAAATTACCAACTGTGCCCATTCGATCTTCTGAGTTAGTATTTAAATAAAGTTCTTCAGTAATGTCATGCTCATACATTTCCATAGGCTCATCCATTTATGAGTCTGATTGTAGGAATCCAGGTGTTCTTGAATGTCATCACTATCCCACTTCTAAATATATTTGCCTTGCAAAATCGATACTTCTTCAATCAAATTACAATTTCTCAGACTCTAGCACTGAATCCACCTGAGGATAGTGATGAAGAATTTTCTCTTCAGTAAGAGGGGACGAATCGACGAGATTTGAAAATCGCGTAACTCCGGGTCGCGTAAAGTCGATGTATTGCTGTATATAACATTTCAGATGAGATTAAAATTAGCACATTTTAAATCATTTTGAATCTGATCAGTGACGAGGACATTGAGCATTCTCTCAAGCTTCCTCATCATGACGAGGATGTGAACCTTGGCAGATTTAACGTGCATCAATTCTCTGCACCACTTGAATGGTAGCCTAGTGGTCAAGGTAACGGACTCTTGATTTGGCGTGTCCCTTGGTTCAGGCCCAGTACTGAAGACCCACCATGTGAGGGCACGATGCGTTAAATCTGTCAGGCTCAAACTTCCTCCGTTGAAGGTAGTATTATAGTTAGGAGAGGTGCCAGTTCAGGTGTCGTCCCTCATCTACTTGATAATAGTTCAAATTACGGGAATCCATCACCAAAGCCCTCGTGTAGCTGAACAGTGCGACGTTATTCACTCACCCTCTACACTTCAAGTCTTCCAGTGACACTAGGTTTCATCGCGACATTTGACTGCGTCAGTGGTCATAACCAATGCCAACTTCATCTTGAAATTACGACAGATGATCAGCGTTATCAATCTGTTATTAAATTGTGTTCTGCTTAAGAATAATTCAAATTAAAATTTTTAATGCAGTAGCCCCAAAAATCATTTCTGTCGTCGGTTTTACTGTTTGTGCAACATATTTCAATTTTATTAAAAATGTTTGTGTGTCTCTTATTTCTATATACATCACTGTAGTTAGATTTCTAGGAACTCAGACCATAATGTATTCATATCAGAAGAAAGACTCAGAGACAAGTGAAGGAAATGCCTATCTTGAAAAGTAGGAAACTTTTCATACTTGCGTAATTCATGAAAGGAAAGCAACATTCTCGTAATCGTTCTTGCAATATTTTCTTACATTCTGTAAGCACGAATGAAATTTGATTTGTAGAACCTCGTTGTCCGGACTAATTAGGATCGTCCGAATTAATGTGAAAATCCCGGCAACCTATTAAATGACCTATGAATTCATCACTGTCTTCTATACAAATAAATAAAATTGAAGTCTGTTTGTAATTTCAAATTAGCAGTTTTTAAAGCCATTTAAAGGTATATACAGTACTTATATCAAAAATCAATTTTAAATTTTGTCCGTGTTTGTTCCGGCTAATTTCTGGAATTTCTGGTCAGATTTAAATTCTTTCACCAATAAACTTCTACAGTATCAGGGAGTAACATAAGGTATAGTTTTATCTCCATATTCCCACGGGAACAGGGCTATGCGGGTAAAACGTTGACGTTGCTTACTTATAGATTGGCGCAAAGTATGCATTGGGTCAATAATGGAATTTGAATAAAATTTTCTCGCATTGTAACAAATAACTGAAACATAGTGTAATTGGCATTTTACAAAAGCAATTTTAAATGGTTTTATTAAACGTCAACGTTTATTACGTTACCTTTATTCATCTCCAAACTCAAACTTTGAAATATCGCCAAAGTTGGCTAAAGTTCTCTATTCAGCAATCCCAGATATTTTAATACAAATTTTCTCCACTTTTAAAAGTAAAATAAAGTTTAGCCAGATTGCGCGTGATATTGAAAATTCTATATGTTAATATTAGTGACAGTTTCATAAAAGTTTGATTACTTTAGTAGTTTTGATTAGTTTTGAAAGTATTTATTGCTGAATTTTGGAATAAGTACAAAGACTACATGGTGAAGATGATTTTGCGACGAAAAACAACCGAATATGCCTTTCAATGAACACATCTAGAACGAAACGTAATAAAGTGTTTCCAGAATGGTTGGGAAGAAGCTACATGATTTTGGTATGATGAGTCCTAGACGTATCTCGACCCCTCAGGAGCTCACCTTCTTTAGGTGAGTACAGGTGTCACAATCGAGATTACCTAGTGATCTTTTCCTTTTCCCACAGGGTTACTGTCTTTGTTTAAACACAGGACTTCATGAATCTGGGGTACCCTAGTGATCCTTCTCTATTTACCGACCCTCTCTTGTCATTCAATTCATTCTTTCTTTCTCTTCCCGTCTAGACCACGAATATTAAAACAAATGTTTGGCGCAGTATAACAAAATCGGCTCAGGCAATAAACCCCAAATCAAATCAATCAACCTAGACGTCGAAGAGTAGCTTTGATAATGAAATTGCTTGAGAATTAAACTACGATTTTATAGCAGTACATCAAATGGCAAATTTATTCTCAATTAACTCCAGGGACAAAGTGTTACGTAAAATACAGAATCATTGTTACACTTTTCTCGACGCCCTGTAGGAACCGGAAAACATTTTTACTAAACTTATATGTGACCATAAAAACCAGAAGATAGCAGTTGCTAAACTTCTTCATTATAGCACGATTTACTGACCAACTTGGTCGTACTGCACATTCCGTTTTAAATTATCGCTTTATCTTGCATTTTGAATATTCACTCATCTGAAATTTCAGAAAAATATCTCTCAAGTAGGATGCTTCCACAATGTAAGCTTTAGTATTAGGATGAGGAACACGATGTCTACAGAAATCTATAGAAGCATTTTAAATCGGACTCTTCAAGTTTACCAGATAGTACAGATATTATAGGAGGAATGGTAGTAGGTGAATTCAAACATGGAAAGTTGAACAATTCATTTTGAAAACGAATGTGAGTGCATCTTCATGGCGTAGATTCAGGAACATTATATAGGGCAATAATTAGAAAGCAACGTAGCCA
>BMAO01013136.1:0-65235 GCA_019973975.1 Trichonephila clavata | reverse complement strand
TCATGGCGAGTCCTATAACTCCAAATATTACGAATGTATTTCGATAAAACTTTTTAAACTTGATATTTACGTTATTTTCTAGAGAATGTACTAAAATATGTCTTATTGTATGAACACTTTTTGAGTTATGGCTTGTTATTTAAATAATGGTCTCATAAAAAATGTAATGTTTCTTATAATGTTTACTCAATCAGCTCTAAAATTTTCAAATTTTAATAAAAAATTAAAATTTTAGCACATTTTCCAGATAAATGCATCTAGTTTGTTTTCGTAAAACTTTTACTAATATATGTTTATTACTTTTTTCTCTAATTGCTTTGAAGTTTTTCAAAAATATTGCAAAAATTTAACATATTATTGTGATTTTTGCAAAATTCAGGTAATTTATATTAAATTTTGATAGTTAAATAGAGAGAGTAATATTTATTGGTATTGAGTCCTAAAAGAGCATTTATAATGTTTTAGTATGCTATTTTGTTAAAAAGTACTCCGAACGTGTTCGGATACCTTAAAAATGTTATTTTTGTCATAGTCTGAAGTGTCATATAAGTTAATATCGTATTTCATGTCACTATAAAAATCATCAGTCTTTATTTCATAGATAAAGGAATCGGTGTCTGTATACATGACCCTTACTTTCGAGTCGTAACGGTGCTTCATGTACTCATAGTGAAAAGAATACACATTAGGACTTTTGATAAGTCTAAAATCGCCATTCCTACCTGTATTGGTTTCAAGAATTTGATTTGGGTTTTTTTTAAGATGAACGGCCATTAAGTTTTCAGAAAATATTGTACAACGATTAAAATTTGGTTTCGCTATTAACTTTCGAGCTTGCTCTTCTGTTGAGCATAAACGTATATCTACTCTTCTTCTTACATTTTCCATCGTTTTCCCAAATATGCTATTATTCATTAGTTTGTAAAAATCCTTTTGAAAGTCATTTACAGCTTTAGTTCTTAATTCTGTATTGTAATCTATGTAATTTTTAAGCCAAGGCGACTGAAAAAATTTAAACCACGATGAATTTTTTTCAAGACTAACCCTAATTTTAAATAAAGCTTTAAATTTGAATAATGGAGAATATATTTTGTTTTTGGTTCCAAAGTAGTTAAAAGTCTAGGTTCTCTACAATTAGGCGGGGGTTTATTTTCAGGGGCGAGGGGAAAATCTGAATGTTTGTCATGCAAATCGGAAGGGTAGTCAAGATCCACTTCCAAGATGTAACCTACATCTGAGTCATCTGATAAATTGAAAATATCCTGTTCGGTTAAGTTGCCATCACTCCAAACATAATCTTTTAATCGTAGATATTTACTCATCGCGTAACCGTACAAATTATTTGCGCCAAGGTACATTAAATATTTTATCTCATCATCTGGATTAAAGTTAGGCATATGTTTGTTGTTAGCTATAGCATAACGATTGCAACACTGACTTATACCTCCTCTTACACCATTTTCTATAAAAAGAAGCGTGTCGTAATCTGTGAACAGTTCGATAGCTACTTTAGGTTGTAATAACATAGCATCCCATGATAAAGTTGGGGTGGCAAAATACCAACAGGGGTCAAGTTTATAAGTTTGCATGCATATTTTCCGAAAGTTTTCAAAGAGATCTGTTAACAAAAGGCATCTGTTTATACATATAGATCACAGTATTCACCAAGATTATTTAAATGAAATTCATTAAATACTTTACATGCATGATTATAATCCTCTACACTTATAGGCTCCTCATTTAGTTTATTGTAAAATTTGCTAATAGGTGGTAAACAAGAATCTTTACACTTTTCAAAACTATCAAAATAATCATACGGAAAAACCCCTTTTCTTAAAAGTGAATCTATTTTTTCTGAATCAAAATAATGTTTCATATATTTAAATTTATCTTTTTTTAGTGTTTTTATCAAATTTTCCAAACAAGAAGACATGAATTTGAAAGAATCTAAAAACCTTAACTGAAAATCATTTGAAATATTTTTACTGAAGGAAATATATTTTTCTTCGGTGTTCGGAATAAAATTAATTTGCTTTTTATCATATCTTAACTCCTTAATAAAAATATGGCCGTCATACCCAGAAAGATTATGGAAGAAAACAGCCAAAAATTTGGGGGTTTTCATTGCTATAAATTACAACTATTACAACAAGGACCATTAAATTTTTGAGTAACATGGTTATGATCCCTAACCTAGATATTGTTTTCGTGAAGGTTTGATCACAAACATAACAATTTTTAGCATTATCATACAATTGCTTTTCTGATTCGGTAGGAGGTAATAATGGTTTTGGTTTTTTATAAATATTATCAATTTCTATTGCATCTTTTTCTAACTTTTCAATAAAAATTTTTGGGGCACCTCTATATACTACTAGGTCTTTGTAATGCCCCCCTTGACAACTGATAAAATAACAAAAACCTATTGGGACATATTTTTCATAAATATTACTGATACTTGTTGTCCTGATCCAAACTTTTCCTTTACCCATATTTATGAAAAACATGTATCGATAGGTTTTTGTTATTTTTTCAGTTGTCAAGGGGGCATTAAAAAAACCCAGTAGTATACAGAGGAGCCCCAAAATTTTTTATTGAAAAGCTAGAAAAAAATGCAATAGAAATTGAAAATGTTTATAAAAAACCAAAACCATTATTACCTCCTACCGAATCAGAAAAGCAATTGTATGATAATGCTAAAAATTGTTATGTTTGTGATCAAACCTTCACGAAAACAATATCAAGGTAAGGGATCATAACCATGTTACTCAAAAATTTATTGGTCCTTGTTGTAATAATTGTAATTTAGCAATGAAAACCCCCAAATTTTTGGCTGTTTTCTTCCATAATCTAACTGGGTATGACGGCCATATTTTTATTAAGGAGTTAAGATATGATAAAAAGCAAATTAATTTTATTCCGAACACCGAAGAAAAATATATTTCCTTCAGTAAAAATATTTCAAATGATTTTCAGTTAAGGTTTTTAGATTCTTTCAAATTCATGTCTTCTTGTTTGGAAAATTTGATAAAAACACTAAAAAAAGATAAATTTAAATATATGAATCATTACTTTGATTCAGAAAAAATAGATTTACTTTTAAGAAAAGGGGTTTTTCCGTATGATTATTTTGATAGTTTTGAAAAGTGTAAAGATTCTTGTTTACCACCTATTAGCAAATTTTACAATAAACTAAATGAGGAGCCTATAAGTGTAGAGGATTATAATCATGCATGTAAAATTATTTAATGAATTTCATTTAAATAATCTTGGTGAATACTGTGATCTATATGTATAAACAGATGCCTTTTGTTAACAGATCTCTTTGAAAACTTTCGGAAAATATGCATGCAAACTTATAAACTTGACCCCTGTTGGTATTTTGCCACCCCAACTTTATCATGGGATGCTATGTTATTACAACCTAAAGTAGCTATCGAACTGTTCACAGATTACGACACGCTTCTTTTTATAGAAAATGGTGTAAGAGGAGGTATAAGTCAGTGTTGCAATCGTTATGCTATAGCTAACAACAAACATATGCCTAACTTTAATCCAGATGATGAGATAAAATATTTAATGTACCTTGGCGCAAATAATTTGTACGGTTACGCGATGAGTAAATATCTACGATTAAAAGATTATGTTTGGAGTGATGGCAACTTAACCGAACAGGATATTTTCAATTTATCAGATGACTCAGATGTAGGTTACATCTTGGAAGTGGATCTTGACTACCCTTCCGATTTGCATGACAAACATTCAGATTTTCCCCTTGCCCCTGAAAATAAACCCTCGTCTAATTGTAGAGAGCCCAGACTTTTAACTACTTTGGAACCAAAAACAAAATATATTCTCCATTATTCAAATTTAAAGCTTTATTTAAAATTAGGGTTAATCTTGAAAAAAATTCATCGTGGTTTAAATTTTTTTCAGCCGCCTTGGCTTAAAAATTACATAGATTACAATACAGAATTAAGAACTAAAGCTGTAAATGACTTTCAAAAGGATTTTTACAAACTAATGAATAATAGCATATTTGGGAAAACGATGGAAAATGTAAGAAGAAGAGTAGATATACGTTTATGCTCAACAGAAGAGCAAGCTCGAAAGTTAATAGCGAAACCAAATTTTAATCGTTGTACAATATTTTCTGAAAACATTATGGCCGTTCATCTTAAAAAAAACCCCAAATCAAATTCTTGAAACCAATACAGGTAGGAATGGCGATTTTAGACTTATCAAAAGTCCTAATGTATTCTTTTCACTATGAGTACATGAAACACCATTACGACTCGAAAGTAAGGGTCATGTATACAGACACCGATTCCTTTATCTATGAAATAAAGACTGATGATTTTTATAGTGACATGAAATACGATATTAACTTATATGACACTTCAGACTATGACAAAAATAACATTTTTAAGGTATCCGAACACGTTCGGAGTACTTTTTAACAAAATAGCATACTAAAACATTATAAATGCTCTTTTAGGACTCAATACCAATAAATATTACTCTCTATTAAACTATCAAAATTTAATATAAATTACCTGAATTTTGCAAAAATCACAATTATATGTTAAATTTTTGCAATATTTTTGAAAAACTTCAAAGCAGTTAGAGAAAAAAGTAATAAACATATATTAGTAAAAGTTTTACGAAAACAAACTAGATGCATTTATCTAGAAAATGTGCTAAAATTTTAAATTTTATTAAAATTTGAAAATTTTAGAGTTGATTGAGTAAACATTATAAGAAATATTACATTTTTTATGGGACCATTATTTAAATAACAAGCAATAACTCAAAAAGTATTCATATAATAAGACATATTTTAGTACATTCTCTAGAAAATAACGTAAATATCAGGTTTAAAACGTTTTATCGAAATACATTCGTAATATTTGGAGTTATAGGACTCGCCATGATAGATTTTGAGCAATTTAAATGCCCACTTCTGGTAGATCAAAAACCCACACTTCCGGTTTTTCTAACTTAATAAAGTTGATTGTAACTTGGCCTCTAGGTAGTGTAGAAACAAAATAAAGTATATTTCGTAAAGTCAAAAGATAGCTCTATATTCAATGAAATAAAAAACAAAAATATCTGTCTTGACTGAATTTGGTCATTTTCAATGTGTTCGGATACCTTAATTTACCTCTAGTTAACAAAAATGTCTTCGGGAAAATGAAAGATGAAAACAAAGGAAATATTATGACAGAACATGTAGGATTAAAATCGAAAATGTATGCCTACAAAACAAACCAAAAGATTGAAAAGCAGTTAAAAGGAATTAAAAAACAAACTTTAAAAAATAAAATAATATTTGAGGACTAGAAAGTCTGTCTTTTTTAATAAAAAATTAAAATATGTTGACATGAACTTAATTATATATATAGATCCAAATTTCATTCAATACACTCCATAAAGCAAACCAAACCTGCTCTGTCCTATAAAGATTACAAAAGGTTTATTAATGATGATGGCATTACTACGCTTTCCCATGGACATTGGTCATTGATGAATTTAGACCTATTCAATAAGCAGTAAGACATAAAATCCAAAATGATGACACAATAATGTAATTTTTGTAATGTAAATAAAATATTGTAATGTGAAATAGAATGATGCTTTTGTAAATAAATAACTTTGTATCTTTTTGTGTAATCCTTATACTGAAATCAATTTTACAATTTGGTGTTCTCCTGTAATGTATATATATATGATTGTAATGTAAAACGCAATACAAGATGTTGATTTCTGCATAAACAATTTACTTTGTATCTTTACTGTGTATGTGTAATCATTATACCGAATTAAAATTTACAATTTGTTATTAAAGCAATGTATAATAAATGTTTTTTTTTAAAATTCTATTCAATTAAGAAAAAAATAAATTAACTAAATGGTTATTGCAATGAATAGTTATACAATTTATACTCTTTGGAAAAGGCAAAGAGTTTGCTTTAAACACATAAACATAAATTTTTCCTTACTTTTATACAAAATATATTTAAAATATCAGTTATGCTTAACTTACTTAGATAATTTGTTTGAAAGACGTATATTGATATTTATCTTTTAAAATGAAACTATTTCAAAATAAATTAAACTAGGAAGCAGTATGAAAAAAAATTAATATAACCGTATAAAAAAACCCCCCAATTTTTTCAGATTTATAAAAATAAACTTTTTAAAGCCAAATCTTGTCGGAAACTTATACAAAATATTTATACAGTATTTTTTTTCTTAATTTTGTATGAAATGTATTTAAAATATCATTTACGCTTAAACATTCTGAGAAATTTTTTTTTAAATATACTCACACTTATTTTTAAAAAGAAAGTATCTCAACATAAATTAAACTAACAAACAATATAAATAAAATTAACTCAAATTAAACACTTAAAAAATCATTTTATTCAGATCCTCATAATATTCAAAATAATCAGGTGGATATAACATTTCTCTTACTTCTCTTAAAATATCGTCTAAGCAAAGATTTTCCAAAAATTCTTCAGTTACATATATAATTTGTAAGTTCCAATAATAAAAAGTGCTCATTTTTTTTCTCTTCAAAAAAAGATTATTATAAAAAACTTTCAAGAAAGCGATTTAAATTTTTTTATTTCTATTCAATTAAGAAAAAAATAATTTAACTAAATGGTTATTGCAATGAACAGTTATACAATTTATACTCTTTGGAAAAGGCAAAGAGTTTACTTTAAACACATAAACATAAATTTTTCCTTACTTTTATACAAAATATATTTAAAATATCACTTATGCTTAACATACTAAGATAATTTGTTTGAAAGACGTATACTGATATTTATCTTTTAAAATGAAACTATTTCAACATAAATTAAACTACAAAGCAGTATGAAAAAAAAAAACAATATAACCATATTTATAAAAAAAAAAAACAAGTTTTTTTTCTTCAGATTTATAAAAATAAACTTTTTTAAAGCCAACAATGTATCCATCCGCTCTAAGCATTGAGATAATTTCTGAGGTAGAATTCAGTCGCCGTCTTGTAGAATCAAGATCAGACAAGCTAAGACAAGTTCAATCGTAAACCGTTCACACGCTGATTACGAGTATTCTACGTCACATTTTTACTGTGTATGTGTAATCATTACACCGAATTAAAATTTACAAATTATTAAAGTGGTATAAATGAAATATTTTTTTTATTTCATTTTAATTGAGTAAATGTCGCCATCTGCTTCGCCTGCAAAATTAAATTCATGAGATTATAAACCTAAGTTTTCTTCAGGTCTGCATGCCTTCATAGGATAATGGTTAGCGTAACTGAAAAACTTTTGTCCTATGGAGACATTTTGTTCTGGGGTTGTGAGCTTGAATCTGGATTTCTTTTTTATTTGAGCATTATTTTTTCAATCATTTTAAAATCTAATAATTAGTGTATATTTTAACCAATAGGTGGCGCCATGAGCACTTTAAACATTCCTATACAATTTTTTTACAGATTTAAAAACAACTCAACTTAGCAGCAGGAGAAAAACAACTCAACAGCGGGTGAAAAACAACTCAACTCCCCCCATCAACTCGAAAACCAAAACCATAGCAGGAGGGAAACAACTCAACTCCACGCCGCCTCCGTGCCTGTACAACAGAATCGGCTTTTCTTATCTACTGACATAGTTAAAGAAATCACTCACATCGCGCATACACACACAAGTGCTATCGTCCTGAGGGAAACAGGAAATTCCCATGAGGATTAGGTTATTCACTCGGTAAAAGCCCGTGCAACGCTGGGTTAAGCGGAGAGGAAAGAAACAAAGAAGTAAAAGTAATTTCGAAAAATAATATTGGAAGTGCTGATTTTGTGAAGAGAAGGGAAAATGTAAGACGAGAAAGCTATGACACGCACTCACATCGTACGCGTCACATCCACACAAAAGTGCTGACGTCAGAAAGAAAGGAGGAAATAAACATGGGATTAAGTTATACCCTCGGTAAAAGCTCGTGCAACGCCGGGCCGGGTCAGCTAGTCTAATATATAAAATTCTCGTGTCACAGTGTTTGTAACAAAACTCTTCCGAAAAGGCTGGACCGATTCTTATGAAATTTTGTGCGTATATTCAGTAGGTCTGAGAATAGGATGTTAACTTTTTTCATTCCGATATTGCTATTAATTGAAAATATATTAATTAAAAACCTTAAAATGCGTAATTGTTTTACCCCTGTGTGTTGTTCATTCCGCACATGCGTCATTTGAATTTCAGCGGAGTTAAATTCCCACGTTTTTAAATTAGCAATCTAATTGTTGCTATCGAACTCAGACAAAAAATAATAACAGAAACAGTCATATTTATTTCGCCACGATACTGCATAATTTTTTTTACAATATATATTAATTATATTTGTATTTTTTACAATTTTTTTAAAAATGAGTCAAAATTGATGCGTTTTTATGAAAATGATATCTAAATTGTTGCGTATGAATTTATTTTCATCTTATTAAAACAATATGCTACACTAAATAAGTTCATGCTTTTCTTTTTTAGAATCAGTCATTTAAAAAATAAAATACCATCACCAAATTTGGCGGGTAACAAAATGCGAGTGAAAAGTTTATTTATTTATTTTTTCTTTCCATTTTTTGTACATATCTTTAATTCAAAAATTCATATATTACATCCGTTTATAAAACAAAAATATCTAAAATATTGGCGAAAAACTAAATCTCTTTTGCTCTGTTATCATTATTTCGACTAAGTTTATTTGGAATACATTTAAATGTATTGCTTTAAATGAATATTTTTTTATGTAAAGGAGTATTGTGTTTTCTGTGAATCACATTAATCGAAATTAATCGCATGGATTTCTTAAAATTATGATGAGTAAGCCGTCTGAACTAAAAAAGTTCATACTTCGCTCTTTTAAAATCAGTGATTTAATAAATTAAGTACGCAAAAAAATTTTTTTTACTCTTTTTCAAAAAATGCTTGCAATTTCTTTTCAACATTTAATAAACATGTAAAATTTTGTAAATCAAAAAATTTCTACTTAAAATCACAGATTTCATTCTTGATTTAAAAAAAAAATTGAGTCCTCCTTTATTTTAAAAACACGTCCTATACTTTCAACAATTTAATAAATGCTCTAGGTGGTTCATGATAAATAAAGACCTCCGTTTCGCGAGCAAAATGATTTCTTTTAGGCAATTTATTAAAAAAATAGCCGTTAATTATTTTATTAAATAAAAACATGTCCCGGATTTAAATTTTAACAGACCAAGGTATAATCTAATTGATCCATCATTCAATAAATTTCCTTTTAAAAAATGCATTTTAGATCGGATGTAATTATCTCGACCTTTTATTTTAAAGGTCTTTTCACCACATTTACTGTGCACTTCGTAGCTCCGTCGGAATAGCGCTCGATTTCCTTTTTTTCTGGGGTCTAATCAACATTATCTCTTAAATTTCTACTGTTCTATCTTTTTTTTCAACATACAAATATTTTTTAAAAAGGTACATTTTCGTTTCCGGGAGCTAAAAAAATTGCAAAGTGAGTGAGTGAATAATAAAGTCACACTGTTTACCTACTCGAGAGTTTTTGGCGACGGACCTCAAAATTTTGAACCATGGTCAAGTGACAAGGACGAAACCTGAGCTGGAAAACACACACGCGCACGCACACACACCTCTCCTATCCACCACACCAACACTTGGCTTTCCCCCAAAGTGTTTTTTTTAACACTTACATATGTTTATTCAAACGTTCAGACAATAAATCGTTTCAATAGCTATCAATAGTTTTTTTTATTATTATTCATAGATAATGGATTTAAATTAATATATTTTTTAAAACCAAAACAATATTTCTTTTATTTCATTACTAAATTAATTATGTGATAATAAAAAGTATATCGTCTATTATTTTGCATAAAAATACGTTTTACAGACATTTTGAAGCTAACTGAAGGTAAAGATTGATAAATGAAAATCTGAAATCAATTTTATTATTTTAGATTCTTAGAAACTATCATTAAAAAATGATTAAAGCGTTTTTGTTTTACTCCTGGCATCAGAATAGTTTTCTTTTTATTGCTTAAAACTTATTTTCTTTAACTAAAGCAATATTGTTTTTTATAAGTCATTGATCGAAATTTGAAGATAAATCTTATATCTGGCGAGGAAAAAAGTTCTACATCAAAAAAAGCCACTGTAACGCCGGGATATAGAGAGAGAAAAGAAACCTGTCTGACATCGGTAAGGTGTAGAAGAAATTTCGAAAAGGGGAATTGTAATGACGTTAATGTAGAAATCACATCAGGAAGTTCTGACCCCGATAAGGGAAGGAAAATTTCCATGGCAATATGTTATGTATTCGAATATGCCCGTGCAACGCCGGGCTAAGAGAAGGGAAAAGAAACCTGTCTCACATAATGAAAAGTGAAAAAATTTCGAGAAAGGGAATTTTAATGACATAGTTATAGAAATCACTCACATCGCACGCGTATACACCCACACAGAAGTACTGTCGTCATGAAGGAAAGAGGAAATTAACAATAGGAATTATACACTCGGTAAAAGCCCGTGCAATGCCGGGCTAAGGGGGGGGAGAAACAAAGAAGTCAAAGTAATTTCGAAAAAGAATAATGGAAGTGCTGATTTTGAGAAGGGAAGGGAAAATTTATAAAATTAGAGAAAGCCCGTGCAACGCCGGGCCATGTAGCTAGTATATATGTTATTAAAATGATCTACCTTTACTAAAATCTGTAGAAAATTATATTCAAAGTTTTAGAAATGAATTTGGAAAAATAGACATAGAGCAACTGATTTACCAGGGCTCTCGTTTGAAGAGGAAGCAGGACAAGCTCACAGGCAGTAAAAGAAAAAATATTTTTGGTAAAAGTAAAGAAGTTGGTTACGAATTCTTGAAAGAAGGGAAAATTTCATAGTGAATTCATTTTATGTCATATGAGATAGAACAAGAGCAGAATTATCCCGAAGAGATGAGATTTACCAAACTGTTATAGAATACTTTATTGTATTTTTGACGAGAGAAAGACGACGAAGGAAACTTTACAAAGACGATATTGAATCTTTTAATTTTGACGATGAGTTGGAGCAAGAAAATAAAATAAAATAAAGATATAATGAAAACCCCCACAGAAATCTTTCGAGTTGCAAGATAAATCCTAATGTAGAAATATTTTTAACAATACTGTTATCGAATGCATCAGATGAAAGATTTTTTCAGTTTTAAAACGTGTTAAAAATAATTTAAGTACTCTGGGAGGAGAAAAGATAAATTGAATAACATGGTCATATTATATACAGAACAAAATGTTTTAGACAAAATAGACAGGGCAAAAATAATTTATGAATTCGCAGAAGAGAAATCAAGTTGCGTAGCAAAACTCTCTGTAAGTCAGGTTTCAGTAAGTAAGGTTTTCAGTAAGGTTTTTAATTTTTTATATACAGTTAAGGTTTTTAAAATTTTTTTAATATTAATTGTTTACTGAAATAGCTGCATATTATTTTTGACAAAAATAAAAAACTGATAATCTTTTAATTTTTTTTTTAAAGAAAAGGTAGTTTTAAATTTTAATAAAAAAATAAAATAAATGGACACTTTTATCAATTTCATTTGTCATGTTTGACGTTTATTTTATCAATGCACACCATGAGTGTTATCATTTTTTGATTCTGAAAAATATGCATACTACTTCTTAAAACTGCAATCGAAAAATCAATTTCTTTTTTAAAGTGTATGATGTTCTCTGGTACCCTTAAAAATTTAAAAATGTAGGCAATCTATTAAAAACTGTTTCCTTTAAATATTTAATAATGCAATATATAAGAGTATACCTAATCAACCATTGAAACAGCTTTTTATGTATACACTTATTTTGTATATCGTGGAGTGACACGTGGAACAGGGTCCTCGCCCCTCACTCTGGAAACTGTGCTTTAAATATAAAATTTAATGCACAGACTGATGGTTCCATGCATTAACTTTTTTTTAAAAAAAAAAAGTAGTTTTAAATGTTAAAAAAATAAAATAACACTTTTATCAATTATATTTGCCATGTCTTACGTTTATTTTATCAATGCACATATGAGTGTTAACATTTTTTGATTCTCAAAAATATGCACTATTTCTTAAAACTGCAATAGCCTGTGCAATGCAAAGAAATTTCGAAAAAGTATATTTTACTGAAGCTTTTACTTATAAAAGTAGCGAAAGCCCATGCAATGCCGGGCCATACAGATAGTCTGCTATTAAAATATGTTAAATATTTTTTACACAAGTTCTACAATTGTGAATATTGATATTTGAAACTTTTTTTTTCAATGGGGCTGCGCATTGGTATTTTAAACCTTTGCAGACCTAGTACATTCTCCAGGAGCTGGTACCACTTTTTAGCGCTGCACCATATAGGCGATACCAATTACAGCAAGCAATTTTGACGCCCAGTTTCTTCCACAGGGAAGTACCTGAGCTCTTGACGATGGAAACTTTGTACTAGGATTTAATTTTGCCGAGAGCATCCCAGCCAAACAGACACTCTAAGGATCTTTCACATGCCGTATAATCATACGAAATGACTGCTGTCGATTTTCTGCATCAAGAAAATTCACCGACTTGCGCCGGGGTCGAATCCGCAACCTTGGGTGTAGAAGGCCAGCGACAAACCAACCACGCCACCCAGCCGTCTTATTTTAAAGTATGCAGTTATAAATTAAAATATACTGAAATGATTATGAATGTCAGATGCCCAACAGCTTTGAGCTCTTATAGTCTAAACTTAAAATAAAAATAAAATATTTTTCGAAAAATTGATTAATTATATTGAAATATACATGCATTAAAACATGAATACAAACATTCTTTATTCAGCTTTCAATTCTGAATATAGCATTTTCTAAAATGAAATGTGACTATTAAATAAAATGCATCCAGTTTGTCTAGAAATATATGAAGCTCTATTGCATTTGTAATACCTTAAATATGAATATTTTACTTACATTAAAAGTTTCAATATTTTTATAAATGTAACTAAAAATAGAATGTATTTAAAATATAACAAAACATTTTAAGAAGAAAATGTTACTCTTACTTTGTTTCAATTCTAGAATTTTTTCAACCTATGACAGGTGTATATGGCTTTGATTTGACTTTTTATTATTGTCACACTTTGAACTTCAGTCACATGAAGAGGATGACACTTGAGCTGGTAATTTTCTCTCCAAACTTCGACATCATACCCACATGAGGATTTTCATCTTGAAAGATTTAATGAACATCAGCCTTACAATGTTGTTATGATATGTACCCACAATTTAACAACACTGGCCAGAATATTGCGACCATGATCACTAAGCTGCTGCAACTATATTAATATATGGTAGAATGTACAAATCCGGGCTGGGCAAGATCAACTCAGCCTTTCATCCCTTCAGTGGGTCGATAAATGAGTACCAAGCTTGCTTGGGAACTTAAAACTGGGGGTTTAACGTTAGATTGACCACCTGACCAGAACATTTTCTCATGCACCTCAGAATCCAAGGTCACGTATACTGATATGGGTACAGTAGGCCTTGGACTGTTCAACCACCAAGTTAAGTAAGAATGTACAAATAATCCAAAACTTCCACATTGTATCAACATGAGGATTTTGAGTTTTGAAAGATTTAATGAACATCAGCCTTACAATGTTGCTATGATTTTAACCCACAACTTAAGAACACCTGCCAGAAGTTCATGACCATGACCAGTAAGCAGCTGCAACTATATTAATACATAGTAGAATATACAAATAATCATTTTGACATGCAAAGTTAATTTCTTACATATTATAAGTTGATGACTTATCCACACTTATTATTTTTTTTACTGATAAGCAGGTATTTAATAATTTTTTAGAATTTACTAATCATTCATCAGCAGCAGCTCACTTATTGTAACAATTCAGTAAGGGAAATAATTATAAATACCTTTCAAGTCATTGTGCAAATAATGGAAATTCTGCAGGTAAATAAAGAAATTTATAAACACAAAAATATAAAATTAACAACATCTTGATTTCCTAATGAGAAACTTCAAATTCAATTAATTTTTTCTTGTTATAAAAATATTTTTGACATATACCATATTACAAAATGCAAATTCTATATGCATAACCTCTTCATTACAACCAATGAAACACCTATTTTCACTCTAGTTTAACTGTGAGATGAAAGCTTAGTGGCTGAGTGGTGTGCATTTCACTCCCACACCACAGGCCCGAGGTTCAAACCTCCGGCTGGGCAAGTTCAAAGCTTTTCTGTGGGTCCATAAATGAGTACCAAGCTTGCTTGGGAACTTAACACTGGGGATTTCGCATCAGACTGACCACCTCATTAGAACTTCTGCTTATGCACCTCAGGGCCCAAGGTCACATAGGCTTTGGCCCTCATGGGCTGTTGTGAAACTAAGTTAAATATGAAATATTAAAATCTTAAGAGTTTATTTTGAATCTGATTCATAAATGTAGGACAATAATTTTATAGAACATATTTCTTGACACATGGTTGGATTCTATTTTGGTTCACCTCTTGTAGCTGATTTTTTAAAAATTCAACCAGATGATAAGTTTGCCAAAATGGCAACCCTGTTTGCTATTTAACAGCACAAAATCTGCTATTATTCCTTTTTAAAAAGATAGAAATATATTCAGTAAATATTGAAGTTAGCATTAATAATTAGTTCATAACTTTTTACTAAATTCATAAAACTAGATTGCAACAGAACCACCTCCTCTACCAAAAAAATAAATAAATAAAAGGACTTAAAAGTTTGATGAACATTTTTAAGTAATATGGTTCAGTAATACATACACAAAGACATTTCTAATGTTCCATATTCAGTTTAATTTATATATATATATATTGGATAAATGATTTAATATAATATTTTATTTTTTAATACACATAATACTAAAGTTATAATTTTTCAATGGAAAACTTAATTGGCAGAATATGTAGAGGAACTAATGTCAGAAAACTCATATGACCTGAAATGATACAAAATTTTACATAACAAAAAGCTATAAATTCATGTATAAATGTGAATTCTTTAGTATTGAGACACCATGTTGGCAAAATTTAGTGATTTTTTTTAACAAGAAAATGACAGAAGTATGAAAAACTTTTATAGGTGAACTAAGCAAAAACTACTTAATACATATGTTACTACAGATATCACTCTGAATTCCATGATTTGTTGAAAAATTTTAAGCAATCCTCAGCCTTTTTCATTCAAACTTCATTAATAAGAATATATAAAATAAATTAAAAACAAATAATTTTCTTTAACTTATTGATCTTGACAGTAGCGTAACTGAGCGCATCAGGGCCCACCTGCAAAGTTAGGTTTTGGCCGCCCCCCACGATGCGGGGTGTATGGACTTGACATTATATAAGTTCAGAATTACTTTTAAAATGGAGGCAAATCTCACAACTTTATTTTGAGATGGGAAAAAATGGCAAAATAGTAAACATATATGGAAAACAGAAAAAATAGCACTCACATATCAGCCTGTTGACCAGTTAATTGTTTGATTTTTTTGCTAGGATTTCACACAACAGTTATCATGTTTTACGATGCATGGGAACATTTTGCCATAACTACTAAATTGTAATGAGGCATTTTTTGATAGTTTTAATTAGGTGAAAACATACTAATATGCAAGTACTGAAAAAATATACTTGCAATGAAATACTTATTTTAAGTGATAATTTTTTAGTTTATTCTTACTGTAAAATCTGGGGTATAACACACACTTTTAACACAAAAAATAAGATCGAAATTTACGAGTGCAAGTTTCACACCAGGTATAAAAATGAGAGCTTTAAAAATAAAAAAGAGATGAGTATAGAAAAAATTAAGACTTCTACATATATAGAAATATTATTTATTTAAAAGAAATGACATTCCTTATGAATTTAGGGGGTTGTAGTTCTTAAAGCATACTATTTTCTAAAGGTTGAAATAATACATCGAATAAATCACCAAAACATAAGAGCATTGTGCACATATATTCCACATTTTTTAATAAAAGCCTTCCTTATGCAGCAAATATACCCCAAATTAAGAAATGCAACTTGAAAGTATAGGTACGTATTTAATGCTGGATTTATGGTGACTTCCAGTAACTTGGTTGCAACAGTATACAAGTGCATGCCAATCTTAATATTATAAGTATATATATAAATACCAATTTGGATACATAAACCAAGGCTAAAAATTCTATTAGATAAATGAATAAAAATGCATGAAAACTATAAAATAGTTATTATGGTTCAAGAGATGTTTTACTTTTGAATAAATTATTTTATTAATAAAAGAATATCAGAAAAAGTGAATAGAATCCATTAAAAGTTATGTTTTTAACTGAACAATTATCATTTCACGTGGAAACAAATCAACATCCTTGAGAGATTTAAACAAATCTAATTGGCACAAGTTACGACGAGGATAATTTGTTACGAGTTCATACTTTTCTGGATTATATCCTATTTCTCCTAAATATAAAAGCAAAGATTTCAGTTTAGTTGTGCATGGCCAAGTTATCTGTTCCCTTTTGCCATCAGGCAATCGAAGTACAAGGTCCGACTTTGGATCATCTTCACTGCCTAAAAACTCTTTCCATGTTTTCATGCTTTCAGAGCTCATTTCATTATTCTCTGAAAGTCCAACAACATCGATGGGATCATTAGAATGATCTGAATGAGTACTAATATTACCCATAGCTGAAACTTTACCTCCAGCACTTTCAGAGTCGGAATCGAAAGTTTCTAAATCACTATCATCTTCAAAATTTACATTATTACTCTCTTTAACAGATGCTTCAATAGCAGCTTTCAGTTGTTCCTCTTCACTTTGATCTAAAAGATTGAACTTGGCACCAAACTCTCTACCAGTTGTGGTAGAAGAACCATCAGGAGTGCCATGTTCTTTGAGAAAACTTTTGATAAGATCACACATGTTATTTGAATCAACGTCATGCCATTCTATAAGCTTCTCTCCAGTTCTTGGGTCAAGTACAGCTATATAAGGGAACTCTACTGGTTTGTAAAACTGCATATATTTTTCTCCATCAATGCTATCATTATACACTTGCCAGAAAATGAAATGTTTAGATATGAGAGGTATCACATCATTGTTGCTCCACACATCACGGTTTAACACTTGACACGAGAATTCTTGAGAATCCTGAATATTAACCATCAACCAACGGTTTGATGCATTACCAGCCTCTCTAGCTGAGCTGAAGTTACCTCTGTGCATTATATCTAAAGGAGGACGAAAAAGATCTTCAAGTGTGCGCCGTTTTTTTAATTGTTCATTGTTGTCTTCTAAAACTCTTTGTTCTTGTAATTCAGCTTCGGTTTTGAAATCTCTAAAACCATCAAATACGGAATGGGGTCTTCGCTTCAAACCTCTTGATCCATAATGAAAGGTGAGATCTTCCTCCACAAGTACAGCTCTGGATTGTGGTATAGGAGGCCGAATCATCTCGTCTCCACAAGGCGGATCGAAGACAGCTGTTGGTGGTATTTGGTTAATCGAACGTTCATAACAGGGAGCATCCACATGCATGTTGATTGCCATTTCAAGATTCCAGTGACATACATCCAGCATTTTTTGCGCCTTTTCATCATTGGCTCCTGTAATCGCACAGAATTGTTCGATAAGACTCTTATGTTGTTCAGAAAGCATACCTGCGTTTGAGGTTGAGGCCATGATTCAAATAATCTACAGTTCAACAATATGAAAAAAAAAAAATTTTGCGAAAATAAATCAAAATATTGCAACAGAAGTCTCCACAACAGCATACATTGCCAAAGTGTACGCCATCTTTGTTGTTGTTGGTCGGTGGTCGATAATATATTTTCAGCTTTTCGACCAATCAAAATGCAGGTTTTAATTCGGGATCTGTTAGAAGTAATAAACTTTCACAGAAAGCATATTATTATCATGAAAAGTAATTAAATTAATTAAAAATAATTTAATTTTCTTTTTAAACTTATATTTTTATAAAACAAAATTAAACATATATCTCGGGAGTGTTGTAGCCCATTGCTAGAGTGTTCGCTTGGTATGTGAACGACTGTGTGTGAGTTCAATCTCCACCATTTCCAAGACTAATTTTTTAAATTTCTTATCCTTTCATAGCCAAAATTTTTTCTGTTATTTTACTTTGTAATTAATTAAGTTATAACTTGAGCTTAAACATGAAAACATACCCATTGTGTACAAAAATTATAAAATAAAACCATACAAATAAACTCCAAGAGATCTTTGTCTATCTAAAGCAATTTCGATCAGTCAAAAATTTTTAAAGCGTGAAAATTTAATATTTCTTTTGCGGAAATAGTGGGGGTGTAGCTCAGTGGTAGAGCGTTCGCTTCGCATGTGAAAGGCCCCGGGTTCGAACCCCGGCACCTCCACAACGCATATTTTTCCAGTGTAATCACAATCAATTGGTATAAAAAGAAAACAAAAAATTATTATTCATAAAAAAAAAATATATGTTCACCTAACGCAGGAAAAAGAAACTATCTTTTACTAAATGCTTTCGCAGAATTTGACATTTTTTTCTGCTATTGCGATATATCCCACATTCACTATCATGTAAGTTACTTCTTTTAATTTTTTAGGTAAAACATTTTCTTAACGAAAATTCACATGTGTACAGATTTAAAGTATGTTCATTTATAATTGTTTTCCCGTACGGCGAGCCTTTGCCTTGGCGAAGCGCTCTCGCGGTAGACACAGAAATTCATAACTACATACATCACTACACACACAAACCATGTCGCTTCCAATTTTTTAATATATATATTTCTCCCAATTTTACTGACCTAATATTGATTATCATGTGGCAATTTAATTTTAAAGTTTTTAATTTATCACCTCAACATAATAGCAAAAATGGGCAAATTATAACAATAATGCCCACTCCCTAATTATGAAGATAAGAGATAAAGATCTCGCCAGAGATCGCGTGCTCTGTCAATTTTGTACCAACATCTTTATAATTGTTTTTTAATTTACATTTCTCTAAACCATTTTCTTATTACTGATATTATAAGAAATTTTAAAATTTGTACATTTTGGTTTTCGTTTAAAAACTAAGGCAAAAAAATGTTTTTTCCCCTTTTAATAAATGCTGTTTGCAAATAATAGATTAATTAAAAAAATTTTTTAAAAAATTAGCCAAACATTACTTATATATTCTAAAATTTAAATAGTGTATTAAAATCAAATGACTCTTAGAAATTAATACAGATCACTTATAATCCCTATTATATGAGTTAAGTGATCTATAAATGATATGTATCAGTCAATGTCAAACAATATTACAACAAAATACCCATTCTTCTGAAAAATGCAATGTACGATTTTAATATCAATTTACAGATGGCAGCACTACGAACGAAGGAGTCCTTTGTAGCTATAATGTAGTGCCATCTATGGACATTAAATAAAACTTTAAAAAAATTGGTGTTTATATTTATTGTCTGTGGCAGTAAATTAGTGTGTTTTTAGTGGTGAAACAGCCCTAATCAAATATTTTTGAATCTTTGTAATAACAAACATCTACTTCATTATTTTCTGAGTTGAATTTTTAAACTAAAAGCGCATTAAAGTCATTTTGCCTAGATTTTATTCGTTTTTTAAGACAAATATACTGTTTTAAAGGTAAAATTGGTTTTAAAATTGATAGTCTGTGAAGAGCGTATGAACGCTTTTCATTTTTAGGATTATTTGTTTTCAGTATTAGTTAGTGTGATGCACACAATAATTAGACCATTCTGTATTTTTAATCATAATAATTGATGTTTTATAAGGGGGAAATAATATTTCTGTAAGTTGATGCATCTGGGATATTTATTGTAAGCAGTTATGAATTTTGTAAATCTATAAAAGTGTTTACATAATTTTCTTTCTGTTTGAATAATGTCATGATATTCACTCTATGTATTGTTCCTTTTAATGCTGTATTTTTGTTTAGTATTTTTAAATATGAGGTAAACTCTTTAACATAAAGTTTGCCTCATATTTAAAAATACTAACTTTTGAAATTTATTCCAAATTATATAAAGTGAATTCCTGATTATTAGGACTTAATGGTTATATAATAAGCTATAATGGTTTTGGTAGAAGAATAACAAAGTATTATGTTACTTACCATGTTATCCTTTCCTTACGATTGCTATTAAATTACTTGAAAAATGGGGATACTTACAATTTTACGTTTTGATGCCTTGGTTAATTTAAATGATCAAAATCCATTAAAAAGAATGTATTCCAAGAAAACATTTTTATAATCAAAAAATTTTATCTTTATTATTATTAATCACTTTGAGTTTTAATTATATTTATATTTTACTGCAAGGGGGTGTAGTTTGAGTGTTGTACTGTTATTCAAAGAAATTGTTGAAACCAGCTATTTTTTTTGTTTGTTACTGTACAATCTGGTGCACAATACGCACCAACACTTTCAAATTGCATTTTTTTTATTTAAAGGTATATTTTCTGTATCATGCACACCCTTGTTTTATGAAGAAACCTGAAATGTGCATGTACACATTTCAGGTCTCTTATGTTTTGAAGTAATTTAATCAGGGTATTATCCCCCAGACAGTTGAAAAAATAGTATACTTTTAGAAGAACAATTCTTTAAATTCATAACGTATATCATTTCTTTTAAATAAACAGTATTTCGATGTATGTAGGAGTCTAATTTTTTTATGGTCATTTTTCTTTCTTTTTTTTCTAGTTATTTTTTTATACCTGGTGCATAAGACACACCATAAATTATCTTATTTTTTGTGTTGAAAGTGTGTTGTATGCCAGATTGTACAGTAATTTGAATATTTTTTTCCTTCTATTTTCTGTGTTATTACTCATTTTTTTGTTCTTAAATATTACGCTCAATAAAATTTAGTAAAAAGTAATTACAATGGACTAAATTCATGACGATCAAATTATAGTATAAACACGTGTTCTACATTGAATTCAAAACGGACAATAAACTAGCTTGTACTTTTTATTCTATTTGTAAAACTTAGGTAAAATTTCAAATTGCATAATTGGGTAAAGGTGCTCAAGAGTTATAAAAAGAAATTTCTGCAAAAAAAGATTTTAAAATTAAAGAAAAAAAGTCTTGTTTTATACATGTACTTTTAAATAAAGTAACAAATATGAATTTTTTTAAAAAAAAGTTTCTTTAAAAAGCGTAATTTGGCAACAACGAAGTGCTTGAACTGATTTGCTGAAAATAGATAATTGCATTTATCGTGACTATGACGTCACATGTGTTTTTGAACTTGATTGGCTAAAAACACGTGGTTTAAAATTATCTCATGGGATTATGACATCACATGAATTTAGTCCATAGGAGGTAGATTATCTCTTGTATTTTTTCATGTTTTAGGTGTTAATTATTTTTCTCAACAAATGTTTAAAATAATTAACTTCAGCTACACATATTATACATATGGATAGTTAAAAAAAGATTGTTGAATAGTAATCCCATTGCAGTAATCTATCTTCTAAGGCAGAATTGTCATACTTGAGGCCCACAACAAAGATTTTTGTGGCCTGGCCAGTATATCTGCACACAATAGTTTTTTTTATAAAATATCAAAATTTCTCCCGAAATAGGAAAGGTAATAGCGGAGAAGAGATGTCAAGTGTCAGGAAGTCAACATTAAATTTTTCTTGTTTGCTTATATGTGTTTACTCTATAATGTATTTTTCGAAATAAACCTACGTTTCTATACATATTGATTTGTTTTTGCAGCCCATTTAAAGTTAAACTTTGTATGTTTGGCCCAAGTTAGCCTTTGAGTTTAACACCCTTCTTCTAAGATTTTATAAGTTGTGGCTACATTTTCAGAACTAACAAAAATATGTTGAAATTTCTCAACAGCAGGAGGTTAATCTGTAATTACCTAAAAAATATAAAAGTATTTTTGTTTCCTTATTATAATTTATATATATATGACCAATTATTCTATAATACTAATAATTTTGTGGGTATACAGTTATTTGTGTTTTAAAAAAGAGCATGAACTAATGCCTTAATGCTGCAGCTCTAAGACTTTTGATCACCACAGTGCCCACTTTATGAATCAGGTGGTCATCGTGGACCTCCTAGATTTTTGATCACTCCTCCCTGACTGCCTACACATGGCTGAAGGACTTGCATATTCCTCAATAATCCTAAGAATACCTCTACTACTTATTCAGATTCTTTACTTTGCTTTTTTTTTCCCTTTAAGGAAACATTTAACATCTATTTAAAAATATCATGTTGTAGTAATGGCTATGTAAGTGTAAACAAAAAAATTGAATTACTATTCTTAATCGAAATACTTGTTCTTGTAGAGTTTTTCAGTGATTTTGTGTAGGATGGCAAATCTTTAAATTTTACCACTAGGCCCTTCAAAGTTGGTAAAAGTGGGAAATTTTAACATTAAATGACCCCCTTTGGGGTACCCTTAAGGTCTGGGGACTACAGTTTAAGCACTACTGCCTTAATGGAGTGTTAAAGCTTATAATGTTGGTTTTTTTTATGAAAAAAGGGGAAGGGGATTTATAGGATGTCAGTCTGCAAACTGACAACTGCCAAGATCTAAATTAATCATAAAAGAAGTGTATGAAATATGGATGACACTAGGTATCACTTCTTATAGGATTTTGTATCATATGGTAGTTGTAACATCACCAAGAAGGGTATATCAATGGAATTCATATCTTTTTTATACAATCTAAATATTTATAAGATGTTTGCTTTCAGAAATAATAAAATAACAAAAATTAAAATTAACTATCATCTTAATTTGAATCTAATTTTAGATTATTTTTTACTTTTGGAATATTTCATAATTTATTTTGAATAATAATTTTGGTACTTACATATTATGTCAACTTAATGGCTACGTTATATGAAACGAAACCCATGGATGCCAACTTAACATGTACAACTCATAGGAAATTAGGGTTGCGAACTTGACAAATTATTAATAGAGTTGGCGATTGTTGCGATAGTACATAAGTACCATAATTTAAATTTTCATGAGTGTTTATATGCAAATACTCTAAATATATAAAGCTTTGATTGTGATAGAAAATTAGAAAAAATTTCAAATACATATGTATGGAATTGCAGGTGAAGTTTAGCTGGCCTAAAAACTATGTTTAAACTTGCATTCTTAGCACCTAAAGCTAAGTGGTCACTTTTGTACTAATGCAGCTAAATTACTGTCTGGTCATACTTCTATTTTCCCCTTGCTTCTTTTGATTTGTAGTTACTATTATTAGTATTGTAAGATGTGGTTTTATTTTCTGTAATTAATAAATTAAACATTCTTCTAAAGCTATGTTTACTAGTTTCTTTTCTATTTCATCCAACAGATGTCAGATGAAGAAGACTACATGTCTAGTGCCTTTTTGGAAGTTAAAGAAGACATTCGTCCTGGTCTTGTACCCAAAAGTGTTAAAAGAAAATTTGAAATTGAAAAGAAAAAAGTAGAATCAAATAAAATTTTTAAAACAAAATCCCGCAAAGAACTGGAAGAGGAATCTAGAAATATCGGTCTAGAATCTGCAATTGGATCAGATAATAAAGGTTTTGCTATGCTTCAAAAAATGGGCTACAAACCTGGTATGAAATTAGGCCCAGAAAAAAACAATAACTCTGATGCAGGATTAATAGAACCAATCAAAGTTATAGTTAAGAGCAATAGAGGAGGTCTTGGAAGGGAAGAAGAAATCAGGCAAAGAATTTCAGAGAGAGAAGGTAGGAGACATAAGTTAAAAGTTTATAAGGAGCATGAAACAAAGCTTTTGACTGAAGAATTTCGGGAGAGAATGAAAAGTAAAATTGATGACAGACGTTTGATGAAAGATCTTAAAAAGTGTCAAAAGATTTGCGAGCAGCTGGATGTTGAAAGTGGCATTATAGAACCAATGAGACCATGGTTTTGGTATAGCTTGAGCCTAGAGAAAAAGAATGATGATGAGGATGAAGAGCAAGATGATTTTGATGAAGAAGAGGAAGATCTTGAACCAGAAGAGAAAATTGATTTTATTTTGGAATATATAAGGCCTAAATTTTTTTATTGTTTTTGGTGTTGTATTAAATATGACAATGAAGAAGATTTGAATAGTAACTGTCCTGGTCCAGATAAAGACTGTCATGATGATTTATCATCATAGTTTGTAGCCTTAAATTTATTCTTTTAGAATTAATTTGATATACTTAAGCTCTACCGTATACTAATTCTTGCATAAAATTTTCCAATATTTACATATTAACCCTATATCAGTGATTTATTACCAGAAATTTAACAATTAACATTTTTAGGTGCAAACAAAAATTTGTTGAAATTGACCAAAGGTTGCCATGGCGTCAAATAATACATAAGTACTAAATTTAATTTTTAAAAAAAAATTTTTATAACCTTTCTTATCTAGTTTTGCAATGTATAATTTATTATCAATTATTTATATACATGTATATAGCTTTAAATCTTTTGTGTAATTATTTGGTGCAGAACTATATAATTTATTTTTTTAAAATTAATTGTGCAAAAGCATTAAAACAGATTTTAAAGTATGATTATACAAATGAAATAAAAATGCAAAATAAATATCTCCACAAAGATTTACAGTATATTTCAGTCAATGCTTATAATTGTTAAAACTTATTCACACATATTAAACATGTTTTATTTATGAAATCTTGATTTTATATCATGTTTAATGAAGTCAAAATACACATTTTTTAAATACTTATCTCTTGCCTATTTTCAACAAACTAATGATTTATATACTCACATAATTAAGTTGAATAATATTCATTAGTATTTTACACTACACATTGTGTTTATATATAAACATGAAATCATTCTGCAATGTCTAGCTTGTCATAATTTCAGAAACTTTCACCTTTTTTTAACAAATTGAGATTTAGTACAATAATAAACTGAGGAATGATAGATTTTGAAGAATATTTCACTACTGAAAAGTCACATTTTTTCTTTATCATTTATTATTGCAAATCAGGTTTTTAAATTTTCATATCTATTATCCTTTTTGAATAAAATTTGAATATTTAAAAAAAAATTATTGAAAAGTTAATCTGTTTCAAAAATTGTAAAGGATACAAATACAAGGAGCATCACAGACGTCTTTCATAGGTGGGAGGAAGTTACATTAAAAAAAAAAAAAATGAAAGGCCAAAGCATAATTTTATGCTAAAATTTAAAAATCTGTTGATCTATAGAGGTTGAATCCTGAACCTTTAATATTAGTCCACTACTGACTAATATTAAAAAATAGTATTTTTAATACTTCATTATTAATATTTTGATCTTGATATAATGCTGTTTAAATATTTGAAGTAATATGTCAGAAACTTATAAGATATTCTTCCAGAATATTTTCTGCTGCTAAAACTTAATCAAAAGCTGAATAATAATGAATTAAAAACCTACTAGTAAAATATTAAAGAACAATTATGATTTTTACTGTGAAAGAAATATAAAGTATCAGCTTGTTTGGTTCTCGTCATTTGACATTGGTTCCAAAATATGGTTGCCTAGTCATAATGTAGCTTAAGGGTCTTATGATTTGAAATTAAGAAAATAAATTAATGAAGATTTGAAAAAAAGGGATTGATTCGTAACAATACAGAATATGAGTGAATGAATTTTAAAGAACATTATAAAAGCTTTAATAGCATAAAGATAAATAATAGGGTAACTGTAATTGTTCTCTCAGTAATGACAATATATATTCGTTTTAAAAATATAGCTAAATGTTCATATTTATGCTAAGATAAGATATATTAATTTAGAATAATGGTATGCGTAAAAAATTATCTTTACAGACATAAACAATAAATAGTTGTTATGCAGCTAATAAAGAAGGGGAAAAATGGTTTATGTAGCAAAGTTGTTAATTGAAATCATGGTAAACCTTCATCATTAAAATGTTTTTCAAAATGTACAATTTATCAGTGGTGGTGAAACATGATCTTCATTGTTAGCTGTTAATTATTGTAATAATTTTTATATGTTATTAAATAACTATAGTTCAGTGCAGTTTCATTGTATACTTATTCAACTGTTTAAAAGTAACTATTTGATTTTTTATTCTTAATCATTATAATATATTTAATATATAATTATGCATATATAAAATTTAGTTTCAGTACTACAACATGGATCTAAAACTGTATATTGATAGTTCTGATAATTTAATTTATAATCAAGTACATGTTCAAAAATATAACAATAATTGTTCTATTTGAAAGCAATTCTTACAAAAAGTAATATAAATCAATTTTGAAAAAAATTAAATGTCTGTTGGAAAAAAAGTGATAAAAGCATACAAATAAATTTTAGTTCTGTGTAGTTTCAAATATTAAATCTTTACCATGGTATTAAGGACAAATATAAATTGAACTGCATTCAAGTAGAATACTTAACATCAGACATTTATTTTTTAAAATATTCTAATTGTTTAATTAGAGATTCATTGATTTGGTGATGGAGAAAATTGAAAAAAAAAAAAAATCTTTTTAAAAAGTTAGAGAATGCTATGGTTGCAATTGAAAATGAGTAGGACACAAAACTTTTATATAACTTCTATATCAGAATTAATTCTGGCAATATATAGCTTTATAATTTTTTTTTGATGGTGTGATACACAATTTATCACAGTCACTCCATTCTTTGTTTGCATACCATTGAATTTTGCGAATAAGATATGTATCTTTCCACATTGTATTTTTCACATAAAAATAAATGCACTCAAAGTTTGTATGCATTTACTCAATTAAATTAATCTCTTACATTTAAATGCTATTCTCGATATTTAAGATGACTGAAATTTTTATTATTATTGTGCAAGACAGTTCATCCTCATGTGTAACTGCTAATACATTTTTCTTATTTCAGTGTAGTTATGCCATTAGTAATATCTATATCAGTATTTCTCAACCACTGTACTGCAGAACTTTTGTGTGCTGTCAGTTTTTTCAAAAAATTATTCACTCTTACAAAAAAAAATTTGGAACTGAATCATTAGGCTGTTTTATAGAAATAAACTATTCATAAAATTGTTATTGACCATTTGACAGCACTAGAGTTATTCATCATTTTTGAAATTTAGAAATAAAAAAAAATTATTGGGTTGTAATCCATTTGTGATAACGGATACTTCTGTTTTTGAATTAACTTTGAATGAAAAGGAAGAATTAAGTTTGCTCTGTAACAATCGAAATTTAATTTTAAAACATTCAGAAGAATCAATTAATTCATTTTTTATTGAAATTAGATTGCTGCATAATAGCCAAAAAAAGCTTTAAAAATATTGTTACTATTTTCTACATCTTGTTTTTGTGACTTCAGATTTTTAGCAGTAACAAATATAAAAATGAAAAAAAAGATCGAAATTTTTAAATGTAGATTGTGAAATGAGAAGTGATGTTATCTTTTTTACGACAACTTATAAACAAAATTATTGAAAATCATTAAGCTCAGATTTTGCATCAAATGTTTTCTCATTATTAATTAATTTTTTAAAAAACATTTTGTCGTCTTTATCATACATATTTTATTTAACATTGAAAATTATTATCCTTAACTATTTAACATAGTATATTATAAATAAGTAAAATTCTTTAAAACTTATTTTATTGTTAGTGTGCTGCCAAATTTAATAACATAGTATATTATAAATAAGTAAAATTCTTTTAAACTTATTTTATTGTTAGTGTGCTGCCAAATTTAATAACATAGTATATTATAAATAAGTAAAATTCTTTTAAACTTATTTTATTGTTAGTGTGCTGCCAAATTTTGAAATTGTTTAAAGTGTGCCACAACAACAACAAAAGATCAAGAATCACTGATTTATATAATGACTTCAAATATTACTAATAGTTCTTCAAGTTTTGCCCAATACTAAAAATTTCGAAGAAAATGTACAACTTTAACTGTGTTTCAGTTACATAAACGAAATTTACTTCTCTTATTATATGTATAGAAATATATACCTGCTGAGAAATACTTTCAGTTCTCAAAAGTACATAATGTGTATAAAACACTTCAGAATATATATTTATACTTATTTTTAATAGATAATATTTCTTTAAAAAAAAAAGGTGCAGAAGGTAAGACTTGGATGGATAGTGTATAAGGATGAAAATTTGTTTGCTTCAGATAGGATTACCATGAAATGAAGCTGTTGTCATTGGTGTCTTACTTTACAGCGTATTTAATGGAAAATATCCTACCTGTTTGGAAACAAATGTAAAAATTACACAATTTTCTTTTTCTCAATTTGACTTATATACAATTTCAAATTTTGGGTAAATTTTTTAAGAATTACATTCTTCGTTTATATTACAGTATTAAAGAGAATGAAATTATTAATGTGTTCTCCAATGCAATGAAAATAATCTGAAAATTATAAAACGTGTGTTAAGAAACATATCTCTCCGAAATTATAAAACGGGTCGGCAACCTAAGGCACGCTGTATGATTCTAAGTGGCACTCTGCACTACTCTACAAATTTCTCACTTTCTGAGTAGACGGAAGTTGATAAGTTTTTAATGGACCTTATTTGACAAACATTTTCAGAATTATGAACATTTATGGAATTATGATAAAATCTGAAACCTAATTCTAGAGATAAATTTACAGCTATTTTGTAAATTACTGAATGTCATTGCTGGAGAGATTTAATTGTTTGAAGAGAGAAAATTGCATGTACTCTCTGCTTTTCGCTTTAAATATCTAAGTAAAAAAACCTTTCTACATATGAAAAATGTTTTGAGTCTGCAAAGAAATAGTTCAACAACTGAATGCTCAGAATCGCGTCAAGCTGAAAGTCACACATTATACCCCTGATTTTGCGATATGAAAGTAAAGCGGTGCAAGCACTAGGTTCGCATTAAACTTTTTATTTAACTATAATGAAGGGAAATACTTATATTTTATATTGTCTATTTCTTTTTTTTAATAAATATGTTTAAAAGTAAATATGTAAATTTTATTTTTGTTGAAGAAATAGTTATATTGTATGGCGTTTATTTATTTTTGTTGTTGTTAAGAAATACCTTTAAATGATGAAAAACTTATGCATAATCAGGAAAACTGTAAATGTACATTATTGTCTTCTGTTTTCTAACTCTGCATGCATTATCGCGGGAACTGAATTCTTTCAAAATTATGCTACTGTGTGGCACACTGAATCCTATTGGTTGATTGTTTTGGCACCCCACAGCTAAAAGGTTGCTGACTTCTGTTATAAAACATGTCTCAAAGTGTTTAAGAGATGGATGGTGCTGTTACAACAGCTGCATGATAAACTCCAACAGAGTTGACAATGATGAATTAGACAGAAGGTAGAATTGTGAAGTTGTAAGAGGTAAGACATAGTTTAGTTGTAATGGTTGTGTAATTTGATAAAAGTGTTGAAGTGAGTTTTTATCAATATAGGAAGAGAGATCAGCCGCATGTTCACAATTGACATTTTATTCGTTCCAAAGGGGGGAAATGTACTAGAACAAAAATGTTCATTAATAAATAAATAATTTTTTTCACTGAACACTAAAATGTACAACAACAAAAAAATCTTTATCACAAATTTCACATGGACTTACAGCTGTAAAAATGCCATTACAAAATACATCAATCTAGAACATTGTAATCTCTGGGTCCAGAAAAACATGCATTACAATTATAAATCTATAAAATAATATACAACACAATGTAGAAATTGCATACAGAAGATTTAAAAGCATTAGATAAAATAATTACATTAAAATTTTAAAAAAATATCTATTGAAATTCTAAATTGTACAGCAAAAGCTAAGATGGCTAATTTCTGCAGTTTTCTATTTTTAGAAAATTTTACAAAATGGCTAGGTATTATATATTTGTATTAATTGCATAGTTGTATAAATTGCTTATATATGTATAACTGCATATTCATTTCCTTCACAAATTTTCAAAATCTAAAAAAGAAATTTGTCCTGGACCCTAATTCATAAGTTAAAGATAAATTGGACACATATATACATTTTACATGAATGCAAAATAAATTTTTAAAGAAAACTTTTATTGCACAAATCTGACACAATATGAAATGAAAACTTTTATAACTAGCAGATTTTTTTTTATACTAGTGTATCCAATAATATTCCACATTCAAAAATTTAGTTACTAATTAATCAACAAGGGGGGGGGGATAATGTACCTTTAAATAAAATAACTAATAGAAAACCTCATAGTCTCTTTAAAATTTTCTGACAAATGGAACAAAAAAACCTCACACTATTATATATTTTAATTTTTAAAAATGTATTTCAAAAAATGTGTAAAAGTAAATTCATACTTAATTTAAACTGTCAAAGTATAGTTATATTTACACATTGTGTCATTTCCAAGTATTAATTGAATAGTCACTGCAGTAAATTTATCAGCAAATTATGCAGAATGAAAGTTTATAAACTTCTTCAAGTAATTAGAATTTTATTACAATCTCGTTTAAAAACAATATTTAAATGTTTTTCAAATAATGATTAATGTAGAATATTATGTATAATCATGCTTTAGAATAAGTAACAGTTTTGAAATAAAACTTTTATCTATCTCTCTTTTCTTTTTTTTACATGTTTGGTTGGAGCTAAATACCACCGAAATTGATTATTTTTAAATAGTTATGAACAAAATCTTTTTGAAATTATATTTAATAAAGTTTATGTAATTTCTACAAAATGCAAACATGAATTTGTAATTTAAAAGCTCTCATTAATTTTTGTTCACATTTTTCACTTGTTTTATCTAAATGAAAAAGATTTCAAACAATTTTATTTGATATAAATATTAGAATATGATATTTATTTTATATACATTATTTTACTCTCATTTTTTTCAAATCTTTTTGTTGAAATGCATCTATATAAGAAAATATATAAATAGCCTTCAACACTGGAACAGCCAATATCAAACAGCCATGATGTATTTAAAATTTTTTTCACCTGTCCCTTTTTAGTCTGCAAGAATAAAAGTAAATGAACATAATTATAACAGTTTTTTTTTAGCTCAACAGCAGTGAGCATGAATGTTATTCAAAAACTTATTTTCATGATTGAAATAAATGCGAATAAAAGAAAAAAATGACCATGCCATTTTTTTGACACGTTTGGCAGTTCAAGTGTTAAGTAAAGCAACATAAATTTTTCATTTTAGAAATGGATACACTAGTTTATACATAAAGTTTCCATATAGAAATTGGCTGTCTGTATATACCAGGGGCCCCCTGCTCTCTTCCACCAAACATATACAAGCAAAGTTGCCATTCGTGCTGTTCTGGCTTTGATCTTGAAGGACTTGGCGACCAATGTGAAATTGGGGACATTGGAGCTTCTTTTCGTTTAGGGGTATTCAGCTTTTCAGGTTTTGGAACTCTCTTTTCGATACGGGACACAAAACTATCTTCCACAATGCTGGTGGACATTAAAACTGTCGGTGTGATGCTACCTCCAGAAGGATAGCTGCGTACCAGCTTCCTTTGGGAGGTTCTGTCTAGAGATCTCGCTCTTTGTTTGCATGGAGGAGGGGGAAGAATTATATCACTATCACCGTTCTGAGATTCGTTGGGGGAGAAAGTCTTCAGTTCCAGATCCCTACCCTTGAGCAAGAGCTTACGAGAGGCTGCTGTATTTAAACAGCCTGCAAACTCTTTATGGCACTCGAAACTGTTGTCCTCATCAGTGAAAGAGTGGTAACCAGAGCTATGAGATACTGAATGCGGAAGCCCACGGTTTTCAATACTTGGTGTGAATGTCTGAGAGGCAAAATCTGAGATGGTATGACTTGATTTGAACTGGCTGTTGCAATATTGAACTGAATCTTTACCATCCCCCAAGTCAATGAGCAATCCTTCTTTCTGGTCCTCACAATTAGGATTCTTGTTCTCGTTGTTCTGAATACTCACTATCATGTTGGGTTCGTCAGCATTCTCACTATTTTCTTCTATGACATCTCGAACTGTCGATAACAGTCCATCATAAGTCAATCTACCTATTCTGGTAGTTGGGGTTGTGCAAGTGTCGTTGCCATTGATTCTAGCAGAGCCATTAGGTGTTGAATGTCGATTTTGGAAAGTGTTTTCGGACCACGAAGACCTCAGCAGAGTATTCGGATTTTCTACCCACAAAGGTGGCGAGTCTGTTACGTCTGAGAATTTGGATTTATGCTGAGGAGTGGCTTCACCGTCAGACTCCAGTACTGCATCAGAGCTTTGGGACTTCTGGATCTTTAGTCGTGGGCGATGCTGGAGATGTGGTGTTTTTTCTTCTACCAGTCTCTCCAGTTCGTCCTTACGTGCCTCGTTGGATGCTTGATTGTGAAGGATGGAATAACTACCGCTGGATATGCTTCGTACGAGACGACTACTGTGGAATTTATCCCGCAATGTTCTGAAAATAAATATACTACATTAATCAATGGAAAGTAATTTTTTTAAAACCGAGTTATCTCTTATTTACTCTAATTCTCTCCATTCGATAAAATGTGGCATTGTTGTGATTCTTATCTAGTCGGGCCATAAATTCTAATAAAAATTTTTTTAAGGTCATCTGCAGTGATTTAAACGCAGCAGACTATTTTAAATTTCATTCGTTAGAGATCATCTGCAATTGAGATAATTGTTGTCTTTCACGAATTCTGTTTTGAACCAGTGAGAAATTTAACACTGAAAAAAAAATAACCACATTAAGAGTTTACTAATAACAGATTTTCTGGGACCAACAACAATGCAGACAGTAGTAGATGCAGAGGTCCACATTCGGTGAGAACACCAGCTAATACTGAAGCAGTTAGGGTAAGAACTCATCAAACTCCTTGCCGAAAGAAGACTCTTTTACAAAACAGATGGTGTCAAAAAGAACAATGGGTCGCATAGAAAATAACTGACAATTCTTTTTAAAAAAATTAAAGCGCCAGAGGTACCTTAGGCAAAATCACTGTTTGTTGCAGCGGAACGCTCAACAAAAAGGCCCAAGACGAATTCCGTTTAACCGATTAGAGCATTTTTGACATTGAAGAATTTTTTAACTATCAGAATTACCATACATGATGCGTGCATATAGTATGAATGCAAGGAATTATATCCATAAGTTACACACGACGCTGGGCGTTAAATTGAACTCTGTACAAATCTGGACTTGACATTGGCCTGCTTCTGGCCTCGCCACCTTATTCTATCATCTAAACGTTGGTGGTAACTCATTTTTACTGTTACAATTTGAATTGAACCGATTGCTTCAAAATAATACCAAGAAATTCGTCGAGGTGCGCTGGCGAATGAAATACGGCTATACTTACACGCGCTTATAAAGCCTGTTTTTCTGCTAGCTCCACCTACACACACGTGTACGCTTACGTATTTGCCGTACAAGATTTGCATTTTTATCTAGAAGCAATGGTTTTCATTCAGTTCAGTTCTTTTCACGCAATTCGATAAAATATACAAATTCTCTAATTTATTTTATCAGTGTACATCCGAACCACTAGCGTAGCTTGTCTTTAGTGGGCACTGTATAAAATTCTTGAAGGCTTTTTTTGGGGACCCCGTAACATTTTGTGATTTTTTGCTAACATATTTTGGGGCTCCGTATCATTGATACGGCGGTAGCTACACCCTTATTCGAACTTAGGCAGGACTAGATGTATTGTGTATAGTTTTACCTATCAAAGACGATACCATTTCATAGTAAAAATCGCTGTAGAACTTAAATGAAAAATCTAGATGACTATACAAGAAGAAAATCGCACAACATTATAATGAAGTCGATAAAGAAAAAAATATCAAATGCTAACAGCAATTCCCAAACAGTTTTCTCCTAGCAATCAAAATATATAATTTTTTTGAAGAGGCAGAATCTTTCCTCGTACATAACGGACAGACTTAATCTTCAAATAATTCATTAAAAGAAAAACTAGTTATAATGATGACCACCCCTTTCCGAAAATTAAAGTGTACAACTCAGATTACTAAATAGCATCGAAGATGTTTACCAAATCGAAGATAAAGAGCTTCCGGTCTAAGAGTTTCAGCATAAACGGCTGAATTCAACGCAAATTGGGCCGCACTAGGAAACCAAAGTTAGGAAAATGCAAACCGCAGGCTTAAAAATTCATCAGCCGTTAACTAGACCGGCAGTCAAAGAAAGAAAACAAGTTTTTCGCCTTAAGATCGTTTCACCATCCCAAGTTCAATGAGAAAGGAAATGAGAGAGCTGAATTTCTAGCTAAAAAAGGCACTAGTGTTTAACAGTGCTTTTTAGAGAAGAATCTCGTACTCTTCTATTAGCAGAGTTATTAAAAATAGCGAAAAAGATCTCTGAAACTTATTTAAATGAACAAATTTGTAACAAGTCTTGGAGGAAGACACTAAATGAGATCCCAGATCACCCGAGACAGCATGCAGTTGCTGCCTTCGGGCAGGAAACTGTGCACGACTGCCTTGCAAGTCACCTACATAGACCCTCTCCAAGCGGTGTTTTGTGCAGAGAGAATTCCTTAATGAATGCTGAGCACCTGGAGATTTGCCCTGCTGTCTCTGGTAGCATCTACGATAGATATTGGAGGGTCAGAGAGCAGTTACAAGCTCAGCAATCTGACTGACTTTCTGACGGTGTTTATGATTTTTTGTTTGGTTTTAGATTCTTTGTTTTAATGATCCTGATGTCTTGTTATACCTTGAGTGCTTGTGTATTTTTCAAATACTGCTTCTAGAAATAAAATAAAAAAAATCAGTTAAAAAATTCTGACCGAACTCAAAGCTTGGTTAGATTTAACAGCGTTTGCGCAGTAAGCGCACTCCTCGGGTTATTCTGACCAATGAGGTTGCAAACTCGTAGTTGAAAGAAGTGGTGAAATGAAGTATTAAACGGCCCTTTTTTCTTTCATTTTACCTGTTATTTAACTCCAGGTTTCATAGATCGGTTCAGTTAGCGATGAATATGGAGGTTAAATACCATTTTTTGAACAGTTACTTAACTCCAACCTTCGGTTAAGGATTGAATCTCATTGATCAAAACAGACCGCGTTTCATGACCGCGATTGATTTGTTTACTTTTTGAGAATTCGGTAGTACTACAAATACATATAGTTTCTTCTTAGTTTCCTCTCATCTGGATTACAATTTTTCTAAATAATCTAATAGAGTAATCGATAAAATTTTAATTTTATCCATCGTAAGAGCTGAAATATAGCCAGCCACAAAATTGTTTGTAAACATGTGATAAATTGCTTACTGCAATCGTAGTTAAATGTAACCCAGCTTTGAACCGGGTCAAAATTTCTTAGCCTGAACCGTGGCTAGAGAATGAACCTGCGTAGAGGTGAAATGAACCTAAGCAAAATCTCAGTTTTTGCTTTCTTTTGACTACTGATTCAGTTAACGATGAATACGGCTTTATGTCGAACCATTGTTTTGAGTTATGTTGGTTAAGAACAACCTTTCGTTCTTATCGTTGTGTAGTTCTGTAGTGATAAAATAAATCACTGATTAAGAACACAATGATGCTCTTAGAACAGCGGTCGCCAATCTTTAGAACTTCATGGACCACAAACGACTATATACATCGTTAACTGGAATGGACTATGAAACTTCAGGGTTAAATGAAAGTAAATTGCCAGTTAAAACTTCATTTCACTACTATTTTTTTTAAAACTCATTTTACTCAACTGCAAGTTTGTATCCACATTGGTCAATATAGACCCAGTGACTACGTTTACTGCGCAAGCGCGGTTATATCTAACCTGGCTTTGAACCCAGTTAAAATCGTCTAACTTGAACCAAGGTTAGAGGATGAACCTAAAACGGTGAACTGAGCTTTGGCGAAACCTAGGTTTTCTTCCTTAGATTTCCGGTCCAGTTAATGGTGAAAACGGCGGTAAATGTATAATTTTGTATTTGGTAAATCACAAGTACAAATTTAGCAAAAAAAAAAAGTAAATGCATGTAAGGTACTTACGTACTATGCAACAGTGACAACGTTCAAGATAAGTCAACAAAGATGACAACCCGGATTTCCCATGTGTCGTACGTGCTGAATTGGCAACCAGGTGCTTCGTTTGATATAATGTCGCCAATAGGTTGCGATAACATGTAAGTACCTCCAATATTTCTGAGAACAATCAAAATTGGGGGCCGCTGATTTAGAATACTCACTTCAGGTTAACTTGGGCGGAGCTCTGGTTGTATCCCATACCGTACTCTTCGTCGTCGTCCTCATCGGAGCTCGTGTTCTTACTGCAAAACCTGGAGACAGGATGGACTTTGAACTTGAAATACCGCTTACTTTCGGGTTCCACGGAAGGTGGCTGTCCGAAGCACATGGAGATGGATTTGGGCGGATTCGCTCGGTTTGGCACTTTGTCATCTCCTGTGGCTGCCCATGCCTGCAGCTTGGTCTCGGCGTTGTATAGGACAGGGTTGGGCACGGCCACGTGGCGACATCGAGGAGGTGGGATGATCCCTTCCGCGTTGATCCGTTCCCAGGTTTCAGTCACTATAGTGAACAAAGATTGTACATTTTAATAGTTTTGAAAGAGTTTTTTTAATTGACATTTGATGCAAATTTAAAAATATACATAGTTGCCAATCAATTACAGCTGAAAGTCTGCTGGAAAACGTACATTTCATAAAAATCGTGGCTACAGGATATTGATTTATACAAATGCCAGACATTTGGCCACTAGGCCATGAGTCTCGATCTAGCTTCCCAATAATTAAGAACAATACGAGTCAAAAGACAACAAAGCAGTGAATTCGTCAATATGGTCCTTATCTATGGACTCTCCAGAGTTACAAAGAGTACAGGCTGAAGTGTTCTTTCATCGAATTTTAAAAAGATGGGCATTCAAACAATCGTGCCCAGTCAAAAGGCGAAACAACGCCACAGCTACAGGACAAGCAAAATCTGGAATGTCTGGCTTTGAACTAGTGAGGCACACACACACTCCGAGGCAAACCCCATAAATTCTAATCTAATTAGGAGTTTTGCAGAATTAAAAGCCATATGGTTATTAGCGGTTTGTAGAAAAGTCGTTCCCTTCTTTGCCAGGAAAACGGTTTTTTCATTTCTCTCGATGCTACAATGAGCAGGAATCCACTGCAAGACAATTGAGTCCACCACAGCGTTGAGAATCTTTCTACATTCATAAAGTCGTTTCGAAAGTGCAAACTTTATTGTTGGAGATAGCCTATACAAATCGGCTTTGCTATCAGACAAAATAACAGCCCAAGAAAAATAACTCTTCCAAGCACTTAATTCATTCAAAGCAATAAATATAGCCTGAACTTCACCATCAAAATTGGTAGTATAATGATATGAAACAATTAGTACACACACTACTAATTCACTCTTTTCTGACAAAGAAATATTTTCCTACCATTCAGCAAAGACTATCTTGTGATAACTTTTTTACTAATTTGAAAATCACAAAGTTCCTTACTGGTCATGGTAATTTTAAAGAGCACCTCAACAGATTTAAACTGTGCTTTTCCTTACTGTGTGACTGTAATGTTGGTGGTGAGCAAAATGTTGGACATCTTATCATTTTGTTCAAAATTTAAGAAAGAAAATGCGCAAAGACTAAACTGTATAAAATTAACTGGCCTCCTATTTTGTTCAGCTTGTTTCAAGCAAAGCTTCATTCACATTATTTTGTAACTTCATTGATTTGATTTTGTAATTTTTTCATCGCTCTGATTTTATAACTTCATTGCTTTTGTTATTTCATTTGTTTTGTTATTTTTCTTTTTTTATTTTTACCTTATTTTATCTTTTTTATTTACTTCTGTAAGCCCCGTGTGATACTTGCGGTGCATGAGAATTTTTATTTGTCTTCAATATAAAAAGGAATGGCTTTAAATATCTGTATTTTAAAGGAATTTGTTATTTGTGTTAATTGGCATTATTTAGCATTTTTTAAAGTAATTACTCTTTCTGTTCCATTGTAAAATGGAATTTTTAGAAGAGTCGTATATATTCAATGTTAAATCGTTCAAAAAGTATAAACTTTACATGGTTTTAATTTATTAAACCAAAAAATTAAAAAAAAATTCCCACATACAACAAAACGAGATTAATAAACGTTAATAACTACAACTACTCACCAAAATGGAATCTCCACAGTTCGTTGGTGGAAATACCCGATCTTTCACCTCCGAATATATACATGAAAGCCATACCCTTGACAGCAGAGTGACTGTGCAACTCGCCTGGTCCACGCTGAGTCTTTATTCTGGACCATCGGTGAGCAGCTGAGGAGAACGGATCAATTGAAAATAATAAATTAACAACTAAACTCTTAAGGAAAGGAAAAATATAGAACTTTTCTCATATTCAGATGGGTTCATGGAGCTGCTCTCCCTTATTGATTGCATTTAAATTCTGAGCAATATATATGATGGGGTTAAGAATGCATCCAATAGGATGGTGCACCACCACACTAGCATTATAATGCTACTGCATTTTTGAATCGAATATGAATGGTGCACCCACGAATTGTGAGAGGAAGATTGCAGGAAATTGGATTACGAGGCTTCAAAGCTCGCCCAAAACCATTACTGACTGATTAGCGCAAGCAAAGGATCATTCATTATGGACAGCTGAAGGCTTAGAAAAGGCAATATTTGGTGATATAAAGTCAGTTTTCCACTTCAGGTAACAAAAATAGTGCCTATGTAAGACGGCACACTCAAAGAATTCAGCGCCCAGTGTCTGAAGCCTATAATAAAGCATCCAATGAAAGTGATTATACAGTTTGTCAAAAACGTATTGGGACACATAACCAATTCATAGATTTTTATCGTAATATTTTACTGTTATTTTGGTAAATACAAATAATAATAATTAGAACAAAACTCATACATTAATGCAATTATGGTAAAAATTGAAAATAAAAGAAATCGAATTAAAAAACGTGCTCAAAAAAGTATTGGGACACTTCCCAATAAATTAAGAAAAACAATTCAATTTTAGAAATTAATACCTTGTTGGGTCACCCTTGCTTTTTATGACCTCTCAAAGTCTATTTGGCATGGATTGGATCAATTCTTCACAAAATGATCTATCGATTTTGGTCCACTCTTCGATCAAATATTTTCTTAAATCCTGCTTGTGTTAGAAATTTGGTGCTCATATAGTTTTTATAGGTGCTCATATATCAAATAATCCCACACGTGTTCAATGGGATTAAGGTCTGGACTTTGTGCAGGTGTCTTAATAACACTAGGACAGTGGTAGAGGACACATAACTTGCAAATATCGGGTGTGTATATATTTCGGGTCATTATCTTAGTATAATTTAAAATGTCCTGAGGTTCCCAGCTAGCTCGCCCTTTGCTTTAAATTCCGCTTGAGAATTTCAAGATAGACATATTTATTCACTATACCATCAATAAAATGAAAGTTCCGGACACCAGAGCTTGCTATGCAGCCTCAGACAATTTGGTTACCCCCTCCATATTTGACAGTAAGCCGTAATTTTTTTACATGCATTGCTGTATTTAATTTCCGCCAAACTTTTTGCTCGCCATCCGATCCGAAAATGTTATATTTGCTTTCATCAACACAAATTACATTTCCCCAATATTCTGTTGGATGCCGTACATACATTTGAGCAAATTCCAACCTAGCTTGTCCATTTATGTAAGTCTGCCATGATACTTACTCAAATTCAAGATTTCTCCTATACAGCGAACTGATTTCCCCTCCTTCCAATGACTTATTATGAGATTTCGCACATCAACCGATATATATCTTTGTTTCTCGACATTTTTTCTATAAATAATCTTATCGGTTGAAACATTTATGTTTAAAATTCTAGTCTAAAAAAGTGGTGTAAAATTAAATTCTATTGATGCGTTGTATATTTGTTAAATCTCTCCTTTAAAAAAATGTCCCAAAACTTTTTTGACTCCAGTCCGCCTTTCAATTATATTTGAAAAAAAGCTAGATGAAATTATAATTCTATAATACTAATAAAATTTTCCATACACCAAATGTTAAACTATTTCTTAATTCATTTTTTAATGTGATAAATACTTTTATAAATGGCTTTATAGTGATGCATGCAAGTGTCCCAATACTTTTTTGAGTGACTGCATGGGGTTGCATGTCATCTCATGTCGTTAGAGGACTTACATCGTGAGAACAGGGAAAGCCAGAAAATAATACAAAATAACACAGAATAAATTACAACCAACATTGGGTAATCTTTTTGGAGAACAGTCACGGATTTTTCAGGACAATAATGCTCCATAAAAGGTTCGAAGACGATAATAGAATGAGAGCTGACTATCTCCGGATTTTAATTCTATAATGAACATACGGCATAAAATTGGTTATGATATTTCAAAGAAAAACCTTTAAACAAACGTGAGTTAATTGAAGCTTTGATGCTTTCTTTCAACCATCAAGTCATAAAATAACTTTTTGGGAAATTGGTGCATCCCATGCCAAAAAGATGTAAAGCCATAATTAAAGTAAATGGCTGGCCCATAAAATATTAATGATAAAACATGTAAAAACCTGTTACCGTGTAATTTTGAAAATGCATGATAAATGTATCGAACTAGTACGGTTTTGTGTTATTCTGTACATAATACACATTCCTGTGTGTTCAGGTAGCTAAACTACCAAAAATATTTATTGTTCAGAAAAACTGATAATAGATTTGAAACCAGCATAAAAAATGCAATATAATCAATAAAAATAGTACAATAATTTCATAACGAAAAATTAAGTCGAATTCAAAAAAGAATGAGTGTGTTCAGGACTTTTTGCCACCACTATATACCGGGTGTCGATAATAAAACTTGAAATTTGCGAGCAATCTATAGCAAAAACTATACAGCCGAATTGCATGGAAATTGGGTAATGGCAGAATGAAATGATGGGAACTTTATCAAGGCGGAAAAACAATGAGTTTCAAAAAACCCCTCTATGTGGGGTATCATAGCTTCAGTGGGGGAACATATAAATTATCTACAAAAAGTTACAAAACATGGTCGATATGTTGTCCATCATTGTATGCTACCATTTAAAAGCAGCAGGTGATACAACCACAGTGATTATGCCGAATGATGTTCCTCCACACATCGCCCATTATGTGAAACAACGCACAGTGGGCAGTTTTCCCGATCTGGAGCATGATGGAAATTATTTTATAGCTTTAAAGTCTTCATAATTATATCTAATGATCAAAAATCATAGCAATTAATGTAAATTAGGTATTCTTTTCTGTTTTTTTTTTTTTTTACCAAGAAATAAGGTTAATAGGGTCTTAACTAATTTATGTCAAGTTTGAATTTGATCAAGAATAAATATTTGCTAAGTTGAACTAGTTTTTGAACAAGGATCTAAGGATATTAACAGAAGCAGTAATTTGACAGGTGGGAGAATATATACAAGAAATAGGGTGGTAAGTTAAAAAAAATTAAATTTTAACAGATTAAACAAATACAATCAAAAATAACATTGTACAAATACAATAAAGGATAATAGGTAATGTTTAAAAGAACTTTGAGCATTTTTTTTATTTATGTATTTAAAAAATTATATTTTAGCATTTCATATAATGTTTCTATTTTAGAAAATGACACGAGATAAAATTTCGCACATATCATTCACACAATGTTACAAATTTAATTTCTTTAAAAAAAAATTTGGAAAAATTTTAATCTTTTTGTGTTAATTAATTTTTTGACATGAAATTTTAGTAATATTTCTAAGGATGTTTTAAACATCCCTTTAGGGATCGATTTTAGGATACTTTAATTAGTTTTGGAGAAAAAAATAATAAAATGTGTTGATATATATGCTAAAATTCAACCAAAAGCATAATATCTCCCACATTAAAATTAAAAAAAAAAACATTCAATTTACAGCAAAATGGATCCCTAATTTTGTTACATGCATTACATATAAGACACAGGGAAAAAGTGGAAGTGATTGTTAAATAATTTTGGTAAAAGTAGTATTTTAAATGGAAAAAAAAAAAAAAAAAAAAAAAAAAAAAACCCATCACACACACAAATTGAGAAAAACTATTTTAAAGTTTATAATTCTGAAAAAATAATCATTATAAGCTTAAATAAACATAAAATACCACACTAAAATATTAGCTATATAGTTTTCTTAAAAATAATAAAATCTAATATAACTCTCCCAACAACCACGCATCATTCGACTTGGGGAAGAATTTTTCATTTCTATGCCACCTCATCCCTTTTTCCCCTACAAACGAGCAGAAATTTTTAACAATTTCTCTAAATTTTAATTGACGCTGGTAATCATGTTTATCAAAGTCCGTAGTGGTCCTAACTAAACTCAAGACAGCATTAGTTTTGCACTTGGGGTCTTGTTCTTCTTTCCACAGATTGAATAAGGCACGCCGAGTAATACCAACGATCGACGCTGAAAAAAATATCATAACTTTGGGGATTGCAGGAAGTAGCAGCAAAATTTGCTATTAAATTAAAGGTCTATATCTACTCTATGTGACTTAAATGTTACTGTGATCAATCCGTGTCAATCCCAAAAAGTTCTTGTCCATTAAACTCAAAATTCCGACATACGTTAGTAGGAGTTGCATGCTGTGCTAAATGTTATGTTTTTCCAAATTTTAATCAAACTTGCCCCTAATTTGAAAGTCAAGTCAAGAAATTACTTGCCCATGACATGTATTTTTTCAAAAAAAAAAAAAAAAAAAAAAAAAAACCGCTAAAATCTGCAAAATTGTTTTCAGATGAAACGATAGAACTTCCGACTGGATAATGAGGCTCGCAAGTGTTTCTTGTAGCAAGAACAAACCCGATCTAAACCGATGATTGTTGAAGATTTCCATTCGTGTACTGACGAAAAATGTTTACCATGTGGCTAGAAAACTCAAAAGGACAGTAAATTGAGGGTTGTTGTTTTTTTTCGCGTAATTTCATTTTTGGAGTTTCCGTGCGGCAGATCGGGAAAACTGCCCACTGTGAGCCGCCGCCATTTCGGTGACGACAGAATCATCAGCCTGCATTTTGCCTGTAGCTTGACCTCCTAGATCCCCCGACTTGAATCCTTGCAACTTTGGCTGTGGGGATACTTCAAGGTCATGCTCTTCCGTGATCCCAACACATTTCTATCCGACCTTAAAGAACGTCACTTGACTATGGTTCAAAATGACGAGGTCCGTTGCCAAAAGCCCTCGTGTAGCTGAACAGTGCGACGTTAATATTCACTCACTCACACTCACCGACCTTAAAGAACGCCATGTGTGTGGCATTCCCCAGTTCAGTCTGCTTTCAACAGTCGAACATGAGATTTGACGCTTCCAGAGGGTAGTAGACAATGGTGGACAGCATATTGGGCATATTTTGTAAACTTTTGAAGATTACTTATATATTCTCAATAAAACTACGATACGCCACCTAGGGGTGGTTTTTGAAACTCATTGTTTTTTCCCTTGATAAAATTCCTATCACTTCATTCTGCCATTACCCAATTTTCATACAATTCCACTGAATAGTTTTTGCTATAGAATGTTCGCAAATTTCAAGTTCAATTATGGACACCCAGTATATCCGATTTAAGTAATAATAAAAAGTTCAAGAATAAGACTATAAATTACATTTAAAATGCTGAGTACTTATTATAGGCAGTATCTTAAATCATATCTGTCATATTTTTTAATTGGGTGCATCTCTTATACTTGATCGATTGAATTTGAATTGTGGTTAATATTGTGAATAAATTAGATTGTTTATGAAAAATGGCTAGACTTCCTTTCAATCCTCCCACACCCTTAAGCGCTCAGGCAAGATCATTATACTCTTCAATAGGTTATATATATATAAAACCTTTTTACCCTTGTAATATTGAAAGAAAGAATGCAGGTGCATAACAGCTGGTGCAATATTCGTACCAGCTGCATTAATAGCAGCGGAATGACATGTGAAAAAAAAAAAAAAAAGAACATTTCATACAGTTATACCAAAATAATTCATATTAGAGGAAATTCAAATGTTCTCCATGTAAAAAAAAGTTTTTCATTTATTTTTTTTCATTTAGTGGTCTTTATGAATTTCTGTAACATTTCCGGAAAAACTAATACTATTTTGAAAACCATCTCCGAACAGGTTTATGTTTATAATGAAAGAAAGCAATTGTTTAAAACATTAACAAACATCCACAATTATTAAAAGAACTGAAGGAACCAAAAATATGTGTATACGGTATATTTCAATGAATAAGCCGAGAATTTCTGGAATTTTTTTTCCATGACGAAAGTGTAAAGGTCAACTTATATACAGACCTTCTAATCTCGAAAAAATGATACAGTTTAGGAAAAACACCCCCCCCCCCCAACATTTTCAGATAGCAATGCGCGAGCCATTTTAATCTTTTAACTTTTCAGGTGTTTTGTATAAAACTTTTATTCTAAAAAGAAGGAAAAAGTCACAGTCAGAATTCGAGTTTCCGAACAGTTCACATTTACTCAATGGGATGTCTGAATGCATAGGATCATTGTGGAGCGAGATTTTCCTCCAGGCATTAAACCAGGTCGACGATCACGTGCCATATATAAATTTCTCTTACAGCTTATTTTTCAATCTAGAAGAAATGGTGTGGAAGGTACGACTGTAACACATATTGTTCAAAACGAGAGATGAATGAAAACAATATGATCGCTTCAGGTAGGGTTTTGAGATATAAAAATAGTTGGCTTTTTACTGAACATCAATTTAAATGGAAAATATTCCACCCATTCTACCCACTTTATCGTGACTCAAAGCCACCCCTCAGACTACCATCTCCCCGTCTATCTACCAATACGACTGGATGTGTAGGCGGACTTAAATGATCATAAGACATAATTCCAAATCACTATATTTATTGATTCTTATCAACATAGAAGGGTAGAAACACACAATTCAAATTTAAGAGAAACAAAATAAAGTGGGGTACAAAAAAGGGGAATTACTACTAGCGAAAATAACAGAATCGCAACTGAATTTATGAAAGCTTAAACACGCACAATTACAGCTACGCCACGTACGAATATTCACAATATTTTAAATCACACCTTATCTTTTATCATCGGCTGTTGCGTCGTGATGATATCTGCCTCGTTGACTGGTTAGGAGAATGGTGAAGGATCCACGCTCTGTAACACGGATTTTTACAAGCTTCAATCTACTTCTCCTAGCGTAGCTCCACACGTAACTGCTATCTACGAATGTCAACAACTGCGTGCTGACCTACCGATCTTCAATTCATTTAACTTCACTCTTCTATCTCTTCACTTTACTTAACCTTTTGACTCGCGAAACCCGAACTTATATAATGTATCTTATTTGCATAAATCACGCTTGGCTCCCGGTGGAGATTGGTTGAAATAAATAAATCATTTTCAAGAAAATAGAGAAGGTTAGTGGAAGATCGTATAGATCCGTCACAACTTGATAACATACTTACTATTAAGGTGACTGTTTGAAAATCACAGATTTCTTTTTTTTTAATTCGGCTTATATACAGGTTTTGAATTCCGGGTAAATTTTGGAAAAAGAACGCCCTCTCTGTTAAAACACGGATCACCTTGTATTCGGCAACATAAGCTAAGGCGTGGCGGAGAATATTAAGCCCCCCCCCCTGCAAAGTAAAGTTTTGGGCCCCAAACTGGATCATACAAAGGATCGCAAAACCAGTAACATCAGGCTTTGGGCCCCCCTAGAATCCTGCCTCTCCTAGCGATGCGGGGGTGTATGTTACGCCACTGTTTTGCATCCAAGTAATCCTACGTAATATACTGCATTCATAAATTCATCACGAGATTTCTTTAAGGGATTCTCATAATTCGAAATATATATATGAAAAAAGACATTTCACTTCAATAAATAAGAAAATAAATAAATAAACCCACCACACACATATAGAGGATGTCTGGGCTTAAAGTATCCAAAAGTCATGGCTTATTATTACGGAACTACCCATCAGAATGTAATTAACTGCTCCTCGGTGGGTGGGAAAGCCTTCCGAGATTTTTTGAGTCTAGTCTGATCACATAATTCAGCAATCGCAGGCGATAAACTTGTTGCACTGGCTTCATTAATAAAGAAATGGACGCCACAGTAAAAGGTGCAATGCGTACTTTGGTTAAGGGAATTTAAATCCGTCACGCGTGTGCAACGACTTGTTTGAAGAGAATAGAACGTCGATCCTCCGACATCAAAATCCATCCACCAATGAATGGGAAAGAACTTTAAAGGAGATGGGAACTTTGGTATCTCAAACTGGCAAGTATTCTAAAGTTTTCGTGACATTAGACACTGTTGATCGTGCGTGTGATGCATTCTGTAGAAGTTCTGATAAGCCTATTAGGCAAGCCAGTAATTAATTGCAGATTCTTCGGTTCACAGTTCACGATATCGTTCATAAACGGCTGCGTTTGCGTGCATACAAGCTTCAACTTCTTTACCATTTGAAACCAAAAGATCACTGAGCAAGGTTGGAATTCACCACTAAAATGATGAATCGTATTGGAGTGGATTCGAAGTTATTAAAAAAATGTGATTTTTAGTCATGAATTCTCACATGTGGAAAAGTCAATAGGCATAGTTGCCGTATTTGGAGAAATGAAAATCCTCACCAACTGTGTGAATACGAAAGAGATACACCTAAAATCAATGTGGGGTGTTGAGAATTCCCTAACGACTTCTCTTTGTAACCGCCAGAGTGCGTCTGAAAGCTTATGTAAGTAGATGCTTTGTTTTGTTTACAAACACTCTGTACTTCCAACGTAGCTCTCCCAGCTTGAAGGTACCAGGCCTAATAACACTGGATAAAATAAATGTTAAGTTTTTGTTTTTAAGAGTCGCTCTCCCTTATTGATTGCATTTAAATTCAGAGCAATATATATGATGGGGTTAAGAATGCATACAAATGGCATGATTGGTCCATTTTTCTTTGTGGAGAAAACAGTTACGGGACACGTTTATCTTGATATGTTTTAAAACGTTGCTGTTTTACAAATTCCACCAGGATTTCATTTCCAACAGGATGGCGCACCACCACACTAGCATTGTGATGCTACTGCATTTTTGAATAGGACATTTCAAGGAAGTTGGATAGGGAGAGGGGGTTCCAACTGCCTGCCAGCCAAGGTCTCCGGATTAGATCCCATTTGACTTTTTTGCTAGGGGATTATTTAAATCCGTTGTGTATAAGCAAAAAATTACAACTCTGGGACAGTGTGAGGAGCGTATCATTCAAGCAATTCGTTTAATAACTCTTTATATGCTACAAAACGCTCGGAGAGAACTAGATTACCGTTCAGATATTTGCCATGTTACTAAATGCGCACGCATCGAAATCTATCATTCTTAATAGAAACTTGGTGGTATATTTTTTCTATTTAAATTTTTTTCTTTTAATTTTAATGGGTAATTGGGTAATAATAAGCCCTTACTTTTGGATAATTTTAATCAGGACACCCTGTATAATTTTTTATACGTCAGCATAAAAAATAAGTTGTGTGGTCAAGCACATTAATCAGAGGTATATTTACCAAAGTCCCATTTCCAGAAATCCCCTCGCGGCTGCAGATCCGTCAGTCCCCCGTAGATCCACATGGCCTCATCGTGAACGATGCACGAGTGGTTGTGCCTCGGAGGGGGCTGCTCGAAATAACTCGGAGTCAGAAGCAAGCTCCATCGCTCCGTCGCTGAAAAAAAGAAACTAGCTTTAACATATAATAAATCAAAATATCTGGAATTGGTCACATGATAAATGCAATCACGTGTTCACCATTGAATTCAAAACGGACATCAGACTCGTACATATTGTTCTATTTGTAAAATTTAAATAAAATTTTGGGTAAAGATGTTCAAATATTAAGATTCTTCAAAAAGATTTTCAAAATTTAAAAAAAAAAAACCTTTATTATACATGTACAATTGGATCTCCATTCTACGAACCTTTATTTTACGGATATCTCTACTTTACGAACTTTTCCGCAAAACAAAGAACGTAATACATATTGAAAATAAATCTGTATTTAACGAATTTTCTATACAACTGTAACAGGTTCTTTTCGGGCTTTCTTCTAATCCTTTTGGGAAAAATACTCTTTTTAACTGATTTCAGTTGGAAACTGCTATCCGTAGAGAGGACTTGGTTTTATGTAAATGAGAGCTTCTATTTAAGTATTAGTCGTGGAATAGGCGGGATGATGGTTGAAAGAAGAAAGAATAGCGTTAACGACCGATGGTCGTATTTAATACTGTTAGTTCAAGAGGAAGCATTAAACAAGTGTTGAAGCAAGAGCGCTCAAGATAATAGATAAGTGTTCTTATTTCCATTATAATTAGATTGATAAGTTTTATTGCCCCTAGGGTTTAGTTATTAAAGTGCATTTTCAGTTGAGTTTATAAAATCTAATAAGTGAAAAGAGGGCAATAAAAGTGTTTCAATTGAGAAATGGTTAATCTTTATTCGAATCGTCCCACACCCGCGGTCGAAGGATCACGACAACACGTACAGTTGAACATCTATGTTACGAACTTTTCCCTGGAACAAAAAACATATTGAAAGTGAATCTGTATATTTCACGAATTTTCTACACAACGAATTCGGGATTTTGCGACTGCATTAAACAGAGGTCCGAATGTACTTTTAAATTAGAGCCTTTCATTTATGTATGTGCGTTATTCTTGCTTAAAAATATATACTTTTTAAAAGAATCTGCAAAATACAAATGTTGGCACCTATGAAGCACATGAGCTCATAGACTGGAAACATGCGATTGCATTTATCATGTGACTGTGGCTTTACATAAATTTATGAACTGATTGGCTGGAAAGGCGTATTTGTAGTTATCATGTGACTGTGACGTCACATGAATTTAGCTACATATATAAAAACGATTTTTAAGCTATATTATGAAGAGTAGGCCAACAGTGAATAATGTGTGTGTGTGTTTGCAAATAAATTATCATTATCCTTATTATTTGGTTTCCAGTCAAAATCTGAAAACCAAGATTAGAGATTTTAAAATATGGAAGAAGAAGAAAAAAAAACGATTTATATTGAAACAGCAAAAATCATTATTTTTAACGACACAAAAATATTTCGGTTTTTGAGAAAAGGAATATTTTTCTGATGTTTATTTTTGCTCAAACTGTTAACCCATCAAAATAATAATAATAGTAAAAAATTTTAAAAAAATAATTTTTTTTTCATTTTTTTTTTGCTCTCTTCCTTTAGAACTGATTCACAGGATAGTGAAAAGGTTAAGCCTCCGAATTTGTGCAATACACAGCAAACACATTTCGCTTTTAAAATAAAACTAACGTTATCATCCAATTTCCACAGAACAAATCTTTTTGTTCAAAGAACGGAAGAGGCGGTCGCCGAGTGGGGTGGAAGTGACAAAAAGGGATCCGAAAGCAAATCGATGCAGCAAACATTCTTCCATATGACTCATCAGTCGCCATGGCAACGGGGGATGCTCCGTCCACAAAGGGGTCCATTATTGTTGGGATGGAGTTTAAGAGACAACAGTTTGTTCCTCTAAAATTGATGCATAGGCATTAGAAGCTGTGCGGTCTCCATCTTGGTGGATATTAAATTATAGTTTGATGCCGAATAGTAATGAAACCCAAATTTTAAAGATAATGCATTTGTTTAACAATAAATTTTTAAAGTAATCGAGATTTTAAAACATTTTGGTCCTTTGTTAACAGTTTTAATTTTTTAAACCTCAATTTATAATAAAATCTTATCAACTGAAATCTAGTACACTTCTCAACTTTAATTTAACCTTTAACAAAATTTTCCTTTATTGATTTACATACATTTTGTATCAGCAGAAAAGTACTGAAATTGATCTGATTTTAGAAAATGCATAAATTAAATACAATTTTTGCAATTAAAATCTACACCATTAAGAATAAAAATTTAATTGATAATGATTTTAAGTATTTGATTAACAGATGAAAGAAAAAGGATATAACCAATGATGAATAAACACTAAAAAAACAAATCTTTTTGTAGTTTTAATTACGGCTTCAAACTGAAATTTTTTTCGTTCCGATTCAACTAATATATATATACTTCAGTTCCAGTTTTCGTTCCGCCAAAAATAACGGTTTGGGTTCAGTTCTCCAAATTAATAATTTTATTTTATAATTCTTATTCGGTCTAAAAATGTGTTGTTGTTTCTAATGCCACCTGTCTGATGTAGTCAGATCGAGGCCCACGAAATTCATCATCTAAAAATGTAATTCTATTATAAATAATCTGCATCTTTTTTTTAATTGGTACCTTATGTGAACAGATACAATTAATCAGCATGTACAATGCGATAGCTGGCATTGTTACCCTTTATCAAAATCGCAATTGACAACTAGGTTCATGATTTTGTGTGGTTTGTCTATCTAAACTAGTTCTACTCCCCCCAACCTTTTTTTTCCGCCGGACCACATAAATGTAATAGCTATTTCACGCAGGTCGCAACATGAAGATTAATGGGGGGGGGGGGGGGAAGGGGGGGTGTACGTTATAAGAACAAATAACCTATATTTTTATTTCAGATATTAATTGATCAAGTGCAGGATGGTCAAAAATAGTTTTTAATGAATTCCAGACTGAAATCAGTATAGTTTGTTTAAAATAGTTCAGACTTGCTAGCGTATTTTTGTTCTAAACTTATTCAAATACTTTTTAATTTTACTAAAAAAAATACCTGGACAAATAACTGAATGCATCAAAGAGTACATCGAAAGCATTTAAGAAACACTAACAATTTCTGTATCAGATCATATGTTTATCCTAAACAATTTCATTTGTTTATCAATATATATAATGTAACAAATTTTACAGGAAGCCTTTCTTTACTTCTGCATTTTGTGACACAACTACCGACAAAACATTTTGTTGCTGTTGCAAAAAACTTTTTAAAGAAATTATATTTTTAAAATACAGCATTTTAAAGATAGTCAAACAAGTTGTTGATCCATGTTTGCATTTCTGTATGAAATAGTCAAGATCCTAATCGTCTTGAAACAACCTATTTTTAAAAAAAATATTTTTCGCTTGGACGACATGACGGTTAATAAAAAATTAGTTTCATCCATAAAATGGTCGCTACTACACTGTTTATTTGTTATCACTAACCGTTACAAGTACGAAAAAAAGGGGCATCTTGCAATTCGTGCCAGCACGACATGGATAGCAAAATTGATATATTTGATTGCTTGATTCATAGAATTTCTCGCTTTTTTAATGCATTCTTCTTAAATAATTGAATTTGTTAGTGCAACTGCGCCTAATCGGGCCACTCAGAAAGGTCCGGTGGGCCACATGCGGCCTGCAGGTTGAGTACTGCTGATCTAAACCGTATATACAAGCATGTGTATGACGCATGGTGAGGTGTGTAAAATATAACTCAGACTGATATTTTTCTGAAAAGAAAAATATCAGCCGAGAAGAAATCGAGAAGCTATGCACATGCAATGATGATAATTATATGGTTGACATTAAATTAGTAAATATTGATAAGCTGGTTACAGTAACAAAATGATTGAAGATATATCCAACCGGAATAAACCGTTATTTTTTTTTCGGTTCAGTTCCGGCTCGAAACCCTGGTTTTCATTCTTTCATGACTAAGGGAAACATTTACCCCATTTTAAATGAGGTAATATTCAATATTTCCCTTATTTATATATAATGTCAAAGTAGAATATATGCCCAACTCAATTACGCAAATGGGAACATTTAGAGCCAATAATAAAACATTCGCACACAGACTGCATTCTTATTCTTATTTCAGTTTATGGTGTCACGTATGAATATATTACTGTGTTTTTTCACACGTTTTATGTTATTCAATAAGTATAATTCAGTGCAATAAAAAAGTAAAATAGAACAAATGAAAAAAAAAGATACCTAATAAAACTACACATTATAACCCAAATTGAATCGACACATTGATTTAAAAACCACGCACTGTTATTCATTTTACGTCTGAGCAAACTAAAATAACTCTTAGCAACCTTATGGTCTTTTAAGGGTTAAAACCTTCAACGAATGAATTTTTTTTAAAAAAATCATCTACTTTTAAAAAGTTTTTTTTTTTTTAAAAAAGTAATTTGAAAACAAGTTTTAATTTAAACGCACTAAAAAGAACAAAATAAACTATTCCATTAAAACTTTTTTTACTATCACTTTATAACGTCATTACGCAATTTATATGATATAAAAGCTCGTCGCGAGATTAAAGTACTCGTATTTACTTAGTTTGAAATTTTTAAAAATTAAAATCCATCAGATCAAGTTATTTAATTTACTTCTTTATCTATACCGATAAATCTCGCGAAAAGCTTTTATATCATATAAATTGTGCAATGACGTTATAAGTTGATAGTAAAAAAAAAAGTTTTAAAGGAAAAGTTTATTTTATTCTTTTTAGCGCGTTTAAATTAAAGCTAGTTTTAAAAAAAGTATTTTTTTAAAATTTTAATTTATTTTTACTTTTCATAGTTTTCGCTGTACACGTTTTTCAGTCTGTTCATCTCATTCAACGCATCATTGTTGCAAAGTCGTTTGCCGTAGCTAAATGAATTCTCGTAAAAGGTTAGACGAAAAACACAACTTTTTTTTTAAATCCGTAATTTTTAAGCAATTTTTTCAATTTTCGTACAGATCTCGGATAATATTGTTCTAAACATGAAAAAAAAAGTTTCGTGAGATTATTTTCATAAATGACAAAGTTATTAAATGTTTAATTAAAATTTTGAGTTATTTTGAAAAATCATAAGACAATTTTATTGGCATTTTATTTTTTAAATGAATGATTCTAAAAGAACAAAGCATGAGCTGTTTTAGTACGGAATGTCGATTCATTTAAGCGAAAAAAAGTTCATGTGCAACGATTTAGACATCATTTTCATAAAAACGCATAGATTTTGACTCGTTAAAAAAAATTATACCGTATCGTGACGAAATAAATGATCCTTCCGATTCTGTAATTATTTTTTGTCTGACTTTTATAAAAATCATTAGATCACCGTTTAAAAAACGTCAAAACTCCCCCCCCCCTCCCAAAAATCCCCTCTTAGTCTTCCTTTTGCGTCGCCAAGCATAGCGGAATAAACAGCACACAGGGGTAAAGCAATTATGCGTTTTAAGATTTTTAGTTAACATCTTTTTAACTAATTGCAATATTGGAATATAAATGGTGAAAAAATGCATTGTCATCCAAACTAAACGAGTATATAAAATTTCAGCTCAATCGGTTGAAGATATAAGTTTCATATTTGATTCCACCCGAACAAATTACACTGCAAGTTAAATAAACGCTTGTAAATGAAAGTAAAAATTACACGCGAAAACTTGAGATTTTCTTAAATTGTAAATATTTTAGCTTTAGAGAAGGTGCGACCCAAATAAACTATGTTAACTGAACTGCTTGTGAGCCCGGTTAGGTAAGATGAGGTGAGTGAAAAAATCTCTTGTGGATCTAATGATGTCAATATTCCATATTTTCAAAAAGATGCAAGCCATCACTAAACCAAATGATAGGAAATTATTTTTTTAAATTTTTCCCAGAACTGATATCATCCCCTTCTCCCGTGCCTGCTTGATGTTGAGCTTCGGAATATCCTGTATATTCTCGAGTCAGCAGTTTTCAATGGGTCAAACTCTACTTCGAGAGCAACAACCCCACCTTTAAAAAGATTATAAGCATTTTTAAAATAATGGTCATTTAACTACAAGTTCTCTAAGAAAATGTACAAATATGCTTTTTTAATTCCAACAAAATTATTGAAGATTTATTGACTGCTGACTGTAAAATATTTTTCTTTTATTGTGTAGCAAGATCTCAGATTCTCGGCTCTAGTAACATCACTAATATTGGTAATCGTTTCTTTTTGAAGCAGGCAATGCTTTGGAAATAGTGCAACCGACCTCATCCCACGCACTATCCCCCTATAAACATCATGAAATACCGTTTTACTATTGAACCATAGGCAGAATGTGTTTAATGCTATCGTTGGGTCGATAGTAGAACGTCCCCGGTGGAAAACAAAAATAGCAATGTTAATACGACTATCGTCTTTTCTTTATAAAGATAAGACAGATGTCAAAAGTCCTATCCTGTATTTCGAAACTGTGAACCGCGACCAAGGGACGATCAAATCAATGTTTAAGTGAGAGATAGCTGATAGTTCGACAGTACATAATACACTTCATTATAATATTTTATTTATTTATCAATAAAAAAAGTACACCTTTTGTTTTTTATGTAAATTCAGTTAATTACCATAAATGCATAATATACATGCACATTTAATGGATTGATTATTCATTAACATTGCACAACGACGGCACACAAAGTTACTGGCGCCGCCCATCCGGTATAGTGGTCAGTGAAGCTGACTGCGGTGCCGTAGGGACTGGGTTCGAATCCCGGAGAAGGCATGGATGCTTGTGTTGTAATCCTTTCTTCTGTCTGTGTTGTATGCCCCCGTGTTATACATTGCGTGGTGCACGGGGTTTATAAATGTTAAAAAAAAATTTAAAAAAAGTTACTGGCGACGAACCTTTTAATTAAGAGTCCTTCCACACGAATGAACTTGCACCGCACCAAACATACAGTCTGGAGTTCGTTTTGATCATCAGGGTCCTTTCACTCTTACGCCCGTATTCACCACTAACCTGACCACCGATTAGAGGAAAGTGCGATTCACCATCGCTCCGGGTCAGGTTAGAAAATTCTAACCTAGGTCACAGCCGGGTTAGTTTTAACCACGCATGGGCAGTATGCGATTTTTCGAGTGTTTACAGTTTTGAAGCTGTTTGAGTTCGGATTTCTTTCAACTCTTATGATGAATTTTTTTGAAATTTTTCCAATTTCGCAGCTACGTTATTCAAAGTATTCTACATTATCTAGAAGAGAGAGGATATTAAGAAAAAAGGAATAATGTATGTGAAGAAATGGACGATCTCAAAGTCCGTTAATTCCATTTCTTACAATATTTCACCACACCTTGTTTTTCTCCTTTCTTGACGAAAAACGCTGTTTTTTTTGTTCAATTTTTATTTTATTTCTATAACGTTGACGGAATTGTTTCGACGTTCGTGGATTCATCACTCCGTCAATGTCATTAAATTGCCGTGCTATTTCACTATATGCTTCGCTTTTTTTAAACAACTATAACCGCATGTTTCTTTGTTTTCTTTAACATGCAAGTGTCCCCTTTCTAAATTGCGTAAAATAAACTTTGAAAGTATTCATTTTGAAGAAAAAACATTGTAAAAGAAGAATATGCAACTGTTCTGATAAAAGTTTAGTTCAGATCACGGAGAAATTAACCGAAGTCACGGGATTTACTTCGACCAATGAGAATCGACCAGTAACCCCAGGTTAGGAAACCCGCAGTCAAAAAACCCCCTCAGGTCAAAAAACAGTGGTGAATAGAAGTTCTAACCTGGAGTTAGTTTTAACTTGACTGCCGGTTACTTAACCCCAGGTTTCATCGCTGGGTCAGGTTAGTGGTGAATACCGGCGTTAGTCAACGGACACTATCTATTGTGCCACTCCCTCAAGCACTCGAAAACCACGACAGTTGACTCGACTCACTAGTTGACTCAACTAAAATGATATTGAGGAAGCTACGCTTTTCACATGTGGCTACTAGTGTATTGAAAATGAAGAAAGCTTTTTACTACTTCATCGGAATCCGAAAAGAAAGGGAGTACGGCACTCTTTTTCTCGTACGGCACCCCCATTTCAGACAACTTTGGGTCTGCTAGAGCAGGAGTTCTTAACACCGTGACTGCGGGCGCCAATGTGCATACGAAACTATTTTTGTGCGCCCGCAACTGTCTGCTATAAACTATATCAATATAAACCATGGCCAACCCACAGCAGAAGTTTTTGGATCAATTCGAAAATAGATTCCAGCAATTTTCGATCATTGAGCCAGTGGCTTCATTTTTTGTAAACCCACTCATTCCTCACATTGATATTTCAGAACTTCCATGGGGAAAATTTTTGGGGAAGAAGCATCTTCAATTGAAAATGAGATTTTAAATAATCAGACTAATATTGTATTAAAATCATGCGCGCAATGAAAATATTTGGAATCTAGCCAAAGATAAAAAAAAAAAAATCCCCTTTTAAAAAAAAACAAGAAAAAAAAAAAAAAAAAAAAAAGGAGCTTACAAATTAAAATCCTGTTTCGGTTCGACCTATTTATGTGAGAGTGAGAGAATATTAACGTCGCACTAATTAGCAACACGAGGGCTTTTGGCGACGGTCCGCGTAATTTTGAACCATGGTCAAGTGACGCGGACGACACCTGAGCTGGCAACCCCCTCTCCTAACTACCACGCCACACCAACGGGAGGACGTTTGAGCTCTCGACAGATTTAACGTGCATCGCTCCCCTACACGGCGGATCTTTAGTGGTACTAGGATCGAACCCATGACATGCTAGCCATGATCCGATGCCTAGACCACTCGGCCACCGCGGCCGACCTATTTATGTGAATTGTTGTTTTCAGATCTCGACTTAACGATAGTAATCTCTAAGATTGGGAATATCATCTTATTCGCTTGGCTTTGAAAAATTAGTGGATAATATACAATGACAAAAATCGCATTAAATGTAACTATTTCGAATTTTTTGTTACCTTTTTCGTGTGGATATTGTTTACGATGCTTATGATTGCAAAAAAATAAATAGTAAGAATCATGAAACTTTTTTTGTACTGTGCCCGCCAGCAGTTTCCTATTTGTCAGATGCACCCAGACAGGGAATAAGGTTAAGAACCTTTGCGCTAGAGAAAGGAATTCTTTTCCACCTTCTCACTAAAAGAGTAGTGACAGAAAGCGAGTTGACAGGCACAAGGTTGCCTAGAGTGAAACCGGGTGGCCGCGGTAGCCAAGTGGTCAAGGTATCGGATCATGGCTAGCGTGTTATGAGTTCGAGCCCAGTACCACTGAAGACCCGCCGTGTAGGGGAGCGATGCACGTTAAATCTGTCGAGAGCTGAAACGTCCTCCCGTTGGTGTTAGAGGGAGCGTTAGGAGAGGGAGGTGCCAGATCAGGTGTCATCGGCGTCACTTGACCATGTTTCCTTAATGATGAGGTCCGTCGCCAAAAACCCTCGTGTAGCTAAACAATGCGACCTTAATATTCACTCATTCATTCATTCAGAGTGAAACCGGTCTTTGTAACACGTTTAAGTGATGAAGACGGCACTTGAGTAGGCATCTTACTCTCCAAACTTCCACAACACGCCTACGTGAAGACTTGGAGCCTTGACAGATTTAACGCGTAGGACGGAGGGTCTCTTTCGTGGCACCAGGACTCGAGCCCGGAACATTCCGATCACGAGTTCGTGACCATAACTACCACGGCTATATAGTTTACGGTGAACAAGCGAAGATCCTTGAAATTGAGCTATAAACACGAAAAAAAAGATGAGTATTACATACTTCCCACTCTCAAACATGCGTGATAAAATAAAAACTTTCTCTAAAAAAATAAATATATATACATTTTAAAAAGACTAAAAATTGGACTTATATATTAAATGCAACATAATAATGATTTTGAAAACGTAACCCCCTCATATTTAAACAACAATACGACATCATTACTATTATTTCAGCGCAAATACACTGCGAGAAACGATTTTCAAAACTGAGAGCAAACAGCTCACTTTTGAGTACTTCACATTCTCAAAATAGCTCCGATGCACGCATACTCAAATTTGAGAATCGCATATTCTCATATTGAGACACAAGTACATTCTCATTTTTGAACCTGTTACGGGATCAAATTTTTGAGAATGAAAGATCAATATGAGTATATAATGCACTCATATTTGAATCTGTTAATGTACCAATATGAGTTTAAAACAATAAAATGAGTATGTATAGCATTTATTTTCGGTACTGTTGTATCTAATATGAATTTTTAACAGAAAAATATTTATTAACCCAAATCTTAAGGGATTTAAAAATGTGATACCTGAGTTGTACATTTTCACTTTCTACATCTTACGTATTATTTTATTTTCATTTCATGAAATTTTTACACTTAACTTCGAAATCAAAATTCATTTTACTTTTATTGTGTGTAACAAAAAGGTACTCTCGCGTATTATCGCGAAAGTGCCTAAGTTAAAGATAACTCGCCAAATTGGCAGTAACGATTTCGCATGTGTCCTACGCGCTGAATTAGCAACCATGTACTTCGTTTTATATAATGTCGCCAATACGGTGGCGACAATACGCAAGTATCAACAAAAATATTACTTTTCGAGAAAAAAAAATGCAACTATTATTTGATCACAAACTGCATGTCTTCGAACTTATACCGCAAATATAAATCTTTGAAAACTGCAAAAATAAATTCGATGCAATAGTTAAACAAATGTGTATGCATTTTGAACTAGTTCCAGAAGCAATTTGATTCATTATTTATATTTATGTTTCTCTAGAAGCATTATATTGTTTCCTAAAAATCATATACAAGCAGAAAATTAACTTTTATTTAAAAAAATTCAGCCCTTCAATAATAAGTTATTAGAAATATCTAGGAAACATTTTGATAAATAACAGATTTTTCTAAGTAAAAATTTCAAAACAATGCCAGAAAGAAATAGCTTTTTTACATATTATGTAACCTGAAGAAAAAAACCTTTTGACTAAACTAACACTCATTAGGCCCAGGTGTGTAAGTACTCTTTATATCAATTGTTTTGTTTAAATAGAAACATCTATCCACATGGAAATAAAGAAAATGCATTGCTATATTACAAATTAAGCTCGTTTTTTGTTAAATCAACTGATTTTACACTTTCCTATCACCAAAGAAAACAAATATTATAGTTTTTAAGTTAATGTTTTTTTTAATTAAAATACTTAAAAATTTTAGTCCTTAGAAGAATGTAAAAACAACTAAAACAGTACACATTTTTGCTTTAACAAAACACATTTAGTTTTTAACCTACTGGAAAGAGCTTTTAGAGAAGTTTTCAGCACCCATTCAGAAGAAAAAATAACATCATAAGGACAAATAGAATCGTAATTTAGCAATTTTACTTGCTGTACAGCATTTTATTTTCAATACCTTTTTTGAATTATTCACTGTTAACAAGAAAAATAAAACAAACCAAAATCATATTGTTGAAATATTTATTCTGGAAATTGTACACATACATATATACATTAAAAAATAAACAAGAATATAAGAGATTTTTGAAACATGTTTTCCTCAATAACTTTATATATATATATTGATTTTTTTTATAAACAGTATCTAATCTATATTATAGTCAACTCCATCCTTATTTGTACAGAACAGCTGTTTTAATATAATATACACTGAATTATCATTTTAAATATAGGTTCTAGTGTATAAAAGTACATAAATAAACAGCTTTATTATTTTTTTTAATCAAATCATGTCTTTGAGTTATGAAATGTGAGTGAAAATGCCTTTCAAACAGTGTTGTTTCAAATAAATTACATCTTAGGATATGTGAGTCATCTAAATTATTTACTGAAGAATTTATAAATAGCTGGTTCTGAGAGGAATTTTGAAATTTTCCTCATTAGAGTAAAATTTTTACAAATGTTGTTCATAATTATATAGTTTTCTAAATGGCTACCTACAAAATTTAGCATAACACATGTAGTGTTATGCTACGCCCATATGAGTATTTAGAACATGACGATAAAGTCTACAATGTGAAACCAATGGTCTTTGGCAGAAAGTGCAAAATGTATGAAATTCATAGATTAATTTTTATCCATAAAATATATACATATTAAAAAAAGAAAAATTCTGAACTATGTGCAAAATTTAAAATAAATTATGAGAGGATATATTAAAAATGAAGATTAATGCTAACAAGCAGAAATGAAATTAATGCAAATTAAAAATAAAGCATTCATAATTTAGAAACAAGTTAAAAGGTTTAAAAAATACAATTTTATAAATATTACACATGAAGGATAAAACAACAGTTCAAAAAATATCACACATTGGAACAATATATATATATACAGGAACTAATTTGTTATCAGTACACTACACATTAAATATCTTTTAGAAGTGGTTTTGAAATCGCTGCAAATAAAATTTTGCCATCCGATAGTTTTCAATCAATGATGTGATGGGTGGCTTGGAGGCTGGAAGGCTTAGATGCTGATCGGGTTTTAAGATGGTCCCTAAGACACATGCAATTTGTGTGTATTCCCCTTGTTTCTTGTTGACAGGATGTTGTCGCATTCCTTAGTTGGGGGGGGGGGTCACAACGGCTGGTCAGCAAAGTTGAATGAACTCATAATTTGGAAGAGTCGTCGCGAAATTTGTGACTCTGCGCTTGGTTCCTGACCAATGGCTAGGCGGGACCAAAAGGGCGTGCGGATGAAAAAGGGGGTAATTTGCCTCCACTTAAAAGGAGGAACCGGGACATTTCTCGGCAGATTTTACACAGATTTACAGAGATGTGACAGAGAGATTTTACAGATTAGCAGAAGACAGGTTACCATGATTTCAGATTAAGAGAGTTGAATTTAGGCCGTCCAAGTACCACCCAGCTCCATGCCTCCGTTTCAGATAAGTGGAATGTTGTAGTAATCTTATTCATAAAATTAATAGTGTATTTATTTTAACCTAGTAATGTTTTAAAAGTAATAAACGAATTTAATCTCATTGTTTTTTTTAATTGAGTTTCAAAGTACTAACCACTAATATGATGCAGACATAAGTTAAATTAATCGAACCTGCGTAAGTCATAATATGTTAAATTAATGAAGTAATTGTAGCGCTGCATCATCTGGTGCCATGACCAGGATTCGAGGAAATTTTTTTTTCACCTCTTTCGTTCACGCGTGAATTTTTTAGATGAATTTGGGCAATCGCTAATGTGTTGTGTTCGAATGTATAATAAATTTAAGATTGTTGTAATGATGAATACATTGGCGTTAACTTTAAAGCAAATTATTTTTTTTCCTCGCAAGTATAATTTTTATTTTCCTCGGCAGATGAAAGGTTGGAAACATTTTGTATCAATGAGAATTAATTGTATTTTATTATGTTGGTATTTGTATAAATATCAATATTATATACATTGATGTTTTTTTTTAAATTTGTTTTTGTCACTTATGCTTTTGCATGTATGTTATTTCAAAATATATACTGTGGACACAAGGTACATGTCTACAATAAGTCAGGAAATATAGAGAAAGGTCTCTTGTATAACTCATAAATCAGTGAATTACTATTTTAGCTATGTGTGTAGTCCCACACATGCTCCATGTGTTTTTTTTAGTATGCTCATTCTACGTATTTTGTTATTGTGTTTCATTTATACATTATCTCTTTGTGAATTTCATTGTTGCTTAGAAGTATTAAATTTTGAGCTATTAAACGTTGGTTTTATCATGTTATTATAATCAAATATATGTTATTCTTGTTTCTTGCAACCTACTTATTGAATTCTTATTGTGGATGCATTATCATTTATGTTTATTTTTGAACTTTTATTGCTTTCGCCAGTACCTTATGATAGTGTAGAAGAAAGTAGCTATTTTGCCATTATTATTCTTAATTACAATTGTGTTTTATGAATTTTAATAATATTCGAGATGGTTGTTTGTTTTATTCTGTGTTGGCCATCGCACTAGTAAAATTTTATTCACACTAAAGGAATTTCTATGATATGTTTAAAGTATAGTTACTAGTATTGTGTTCTTGTACTCTCGTTTTAGAATGTTTTTGAGTAGTTGAGTTTCAATTGTCCATAAATTAGGTATTCAGTTTTTTTTTTCCTTTCGGTTTTGTCGATTTATGAATTTTTCTCTCTCCCTCCATGATGTACCACTCGGTATAAGTGTTGATTGATTAAGTGAAGTTAGTTTTGATTTCGTGTTATTGGTTCATTATAATTTTTTTTTTATGAAAATTCTTGGTCATAATTATTTAGTATTGAGGTAGATAAGTCTTGTGTTCATTATGTACTTATGAAATTGTTTTGAATACTTAGTGGGTTAGAGCATGAATTTTTTTTTTATAAGTTGAATTTCATTATGTGAAGAGTGTTGATTACAATTGAGTTAAGATTGTTCGTGATATATTTGAATACTGATGCGAATTATTTCCGGAAGTTATGTTTAGCGAATTGTTAAAGAGGTACAGGAATTGTTGTCATTATGGTTGTATTAGAATCTAGCGGGTTATGTGAATTAATTACGGAAGTTATGTTTAACGAAGTGTTGGAAGAAGAGATAAAGAATTGTTTTATGAGTTTGTGAATTAATATGATTATTCAGGTATTAGTTAAGTGATATAGTATAAATGATTGAGAATTAGAGTTTCAGTTGTCGAGTTAGTTCTGTTTTTGAGAGATAGTTTATCTGTTTGTAGCGTTATTTATTTTGTTTGCGGATCGTATTGGTTATAAGTTTTTATGGCTATGTTGTTTGAGAGTCAGTATTCGAGTTGCCGATAGTCGATTTTGGTGAATTAGTTATAGTAATGGGAATTAATATTTTTATTGTTGAACAAAATTTTTTTTTGTGTCTGGTGTTGATGACATGCGAATCGCTCTGTTCAGTGCACAATTATAGCACTCAAAGGTTAGAGTGAAGTGTTTCGTTTTTTTTTTTTCTCGCCTTCTATTTTTTATATATAGACTTAAAATCCATTTTTATTAATGGCCACAATTTTAATAATCTCGTCTACTTTTAGTAATAAATTTTTTTGTTTCTTAACCTTGGTTTGCATCCTGATCACATGCATATTCATCGTTTTGTAATAAGGAAAATGCACGCCTAAGTTATACTATTCGTACGCAATTCTCATGGTGAATTTGTCATTCCTTTATGCTATTGATTTTGTTGTACGTTGTATTTCAAATGCATGCTTAATTTAATTAGTACTCAAGGCTCAGGGTGAATTTATGATTCCTTATGCTCATTGACTTTGTGTGTACGTTTGCAATTTCTTATGTAATCATGCCATATTGTTATCATGTCGAATTTCGATGTTTAGGTGATGCAATGTTGTGATGATTTTCTGTTTTTTGCATTATACTCATAAATAATAATAATAACTTATCTAAACTTGTTCTCATAAATTGTTACAATCTCACACAGGAAAATAAATTTTTTAAATTCCTTAAAATGGTGGATAATTTTTTATGTACATTATTAGCTAATAATTTTCTTCATCATGTCGTTCTGCGATGATCAGTGAGAAGGAGGAGTTGGCATAATTATACAAAATATCTGTTTAACTTTCATGCCAGACATCGAAATGTTGTTTTTACCCATTTTACTATGCATACATGTCGCGCCAAAATCTGTGTCACAATCAAATTTTTTAAGTATTTACTTCTTGTATCTATATATATATATCACTTGTTTTATTTATATTACATATTAATCACTGCTGTGTTATGTACACAATTATACTGTTACAATGTTTTCGTGAGTGCAATTCTTTTGTGTAAATTATGCGGTAGCCCAGATCTCATCTCAAAATTCGAATTTTATGAATTTTTTTTCTTTACAAGACGTTCTATTGTACTACATTTGTTTGGCAGAAACGGAGGCAGGGGATGGTCGGTGTGGTATTCAAACGAAAGTCCCTGCCGGTCAAAAAGTTAGTGGGGAGGAGAAAGTGAAATGGAAAATAATGAGTTCACGTGTGTGTGTGTAGAACATTTCCCGTAACTTATTATAATCTCTTTTGGGAGTATTTTTTTCATTAAGGTCGAGCTGGAATGCAACTCACGGACAACAGGAAAGGAAAATTTTCCCCTTCGCCATGGCGTCAGGATGACAGGCCAGCCACATTCATCAGGTTCGGGGAGCTGTCAAGATTGACGACCTCCAACACAAGGGAGCAGAGGAGACAAACGTTTAAAGGTTCCTACAATGCCGCGAAGTCAATAAGAGAATCAACAATAGGCTACCCATTAGGGCGGCTACATCCTTCCAGCGTGGTGTCTTTCACCCCTCTTCAATTCGTCAAACGACAGGACATAATTGTCGTTATTTCTTCACCTTCACAACAGAAAGGGGGACTTCCGCCTTTTCCTACTGCACTTGGCACTAAAAGGCTCAATCGTCGGGATCAAGGATTCCCCCTCCAGTTTTTTTTCCTTCCTCTCCTGCAGTTGTTTTTCCAAGATTTCATCGTGTCAAGAAGATCCATGTCCGGCTCGCTGTTGGACTATTACTATTGTCATTTAATCACTCCCATTTCAGTTTTGTATGTCTACTGCAAAATATGTGTTAATTTTTTCTCTCTCTTTCCAGGTGTTTGTGAGTCTGAAAGGGGGGAGGAGTGATGGGTGGCTTGGAGGCTGGAAGGCTTAGATGCTGATCGGGTTTTAAGATGGTCCCTAAGACACATGCAATTTGTGTGTATTCCCCTTGTTTCTTGTTGACAGGATGTTGTCGCATTCCTTAGTTGGGGGGGGGGGGGTCACAACGGCTGGTCAGCAAAGTTGAATGAACTCATAATTTGGAAGAGTCGTCGCGAAATTTGTGACTCTGCGCTTGGTTCCTGACCAATGGCTAGGCGGACCAAAAGGGCGTGCGGATGAAAAAGGGGGTAATTTGCCTCCACTTAAAAGGAGGAACCGGGACATTTCTCGGCAGATTTTACACAGATTTACAGAGATTGACAGAGAGATTTTACAGATTAGCAGAAGACAGGTTACCATGATTTCAGATTAAGAGAGTTGAATTTAGGCCGTCCAAGTACCACCCAGCTCCATGCCTCCGTTTCAGATAAGTGGAATGTTGTAGTAATCTTATTCATAAAATTAATAGTGTATTTATTTTAACCTAGTAATGTTTTAAAAGTAATAAAACGAATTTAATCTCATTGTTTTTTTTTAATTGAGTTTCAAAAGTACTAACCACTAATATGATGCAGACATAAGTTAAATTAATCGAAACTGCCGTAAGTCATAATATGTTAAATTAATGAAGTAATTGTAGCGCTGCATCAGATGACAGTCTCCCACTACGAACTAAAATGAAAATAATTTAAAAGAATGCTTAT